>SJYT01027829.1:13615-145232 GCA_006410635.1 Cephalophus harveyi | reverse complement strand
TCTCCTTGCAGTCCAAGGGACTCTCAAGAGTCTTCTCCAACACCACAGTTCAAAAGCATCAATTCTTTAGCACTCAGCTTTCTTTATAGTCCAACTCTCACATCCATATGTAACTACTGGAAAAACCATAGCTGTGACTAGACAGACCTTTGTCGACAAAGTAATGTCTCTGCTTTTCAATATGCTGTCTAGGTTGGTCACAGCTTTTCTTCCAAGGAGCAAGCATCTTTTAAAGAAGCGTCTTTTAATTTCATGGCTGTAGTCACCATCTGCAGTGATTTTGGAGCCCAGAAAAATAAAGTCTGTCACTGTTTCCATTGTTTCCCCATCTATTTGCCATGAAGTGATGGGACCAGATGCCATGATCTTAGTTTTTTGAATGCTGAATTTTAAGCCAAGTTTTTCACTCTCCTCTTTCACTTTCATCAAGAGGCTCTTTAGTTCCTCTTTGCTTTCTGCCATAAGGGCGGTGTCATCTGCATATCTGAGGTTATTGATATTTCTTGCAGCAATCTTAATTCCAGCTTGTGCTTCATCCAGCCTGGGATTTCACATGATGTACTCTGCCTAGAAGTTAAATAAGCAGGGTGACAATATACAGTCTTGACACACCAGTCCATTGTTCCATGTCCAGTTCTATCTGTTGCTTCTTGACCTGCATACAGATTTCTCAGGAAGTAGGAAAAGTGGTCTGTTGTTCCCATCTCTTTCAGAATTTTCCACAGTTTGTTGTGATCCANTTCATCCAGCCTGGGATTTCACATGATGTACTCTGCCTAGAAGTTAAATAAGCAGGGTGACAATATACAGTCTTGACACACCAGTCCATTGTTCCATGTCCAGTTCTATCTGTTGCTTCTTGACCTGCATACAGATTTCTCAGGAAGTAGGAAAAGTGGTCTGTTGTTCCCATCTCTTTCAGAATTTTCCACAGTTTGTTGTGATCCACAGTCAAAGGCTTTGATGTAGTCAATAAAGTAGAAGTAGCTGTTTTTCTGGAATTCTCTTGCTTTTTCTATGATCCAACATATGTTGGCAATTTGATCTCTGGTTCCTCTGCCTTTTCTAAATCCAAATTGAACATCTGGAGGTTCTCAGTTCACATACTGTTGAAGCCTGCCTTGGAGAATTTTGAGTATTACTTTGCTAACATGTGAGATGGGTGCAATTGTATAGTAGTTTGGACATTCATTGGCATTGCCTTTCTTTGGGATTGGAATGAAAACTGTCCTTTTCCAGTCCTGTGGCCATGGCTGAGTTTTCCAAATTTGCTGGCATATTGAGTGCAGCACTTTCACAGCATCATCTTTGGGGATTTGAAATAATTCAGCTTGAATTCCATTACCTCCACTAGTTTTGTTCACAGTGATGCTTCCTAAGACCCACTTTGCACTCCAGGATGTCTAGCTCTAGGTGAGTGATCACACCATCATTGTTATCTGGGTCATTAAGGTCTTTTTTGTATAGTTCTTCTGTGTGTCCTTGCCACCTCTTCTTAATATTTTCTGCTTCTGTTAGGTCCCACAAACTGCAGAACAATTATACCAAAAAATTTCTAGCACTGTGAAGACCCACAACAGATTTCCCAACCTCAGGATCCAGCAAAGGACTGAGAACCCCCCAGGCAATTTGACTTTGGAGGCCAGTGGGATTTGATTACAGAACTTCCAGAGAACTGGGGAAACAGACTCTTGGAGGGCACAAAAAAAAAAACCTGTGCACACGGGGAGTCAGGAGGAAAACAGTGTCCCCACAGGAGACTGAGCCAGATTTGCCTGTGAGTGTCCAGGGGTCTCTGGTGGAGGCATGGGCCAACAGTGGCCTGCTGCGCAGTCAGGGTCACTGAATACAGCAGTGTGTGCACAAGTCCTTTTGAAGGAGATCCCCATTACCTTCATTACCCCTACTACAGTCTGGCCTCAGGCCAAACAACAGGGAGGGAACACAGTTCCACACATCAACAGAAAATTGGGTTAAAAATTTACTGAACATGGCCCCTCCCTTCAGAACAAGACCCAGTTTCCCCTACAGTCAGTCTCTCCCATCAGGAAGCTTCCATAAACCTCTTATCCTTCTCCATCAGAGGGGAGACAGAATGAAAATCACAGAAAACTAACCAAACTGATCACATGGACCACAGCCTTGTCCAACTCAATAAAACTATAAGCCATGCTGTGTGGGGCCACCCAAGATGGACGGGTCATAGAGGAGAGTTCTGACAAAACGTGGTCTCCTGGAGAAGGAAATGGCAAACCACGTTAGTATTTTTACCTTGAGAACCCCATGAACAGTATGAAAAGGCAAAAAGATATGACACTGAAAGATGAACTCCCCCAAGGTCTGCACATGAATATCACAAATACATGATAAATTTGTTTTGAAATGTAGAAGTCTGTCCTTCAGAAGTTGCCGTTTAGCACTGCTGTGGCATAGTCCATAACTCTGAATCAATCTCCAGTCTTTGATTTATATACTTAAGCTTCAGGGAAACAGTTTCTCGCCCTGTGTTCTCAAATAAAAGACAACCTTGTCTGAATGTTCTGAAGGTTTGTGGGTTGTACTGTTTCTGGACACTGCTTTAGTATAGAGGGAAGATTGAAATCCAGGAGTGCTTAAGTAAGAAAAGAGACAAATTGGTGAACTTGTCACACTTCTCCTTTTAGACTGCATGTACATATTAGATTTTTGCATAGTAAAGTATAAAGTATTATTTCTAAGTAATTCCAAACATGCAATTTCTTATTTCCTTTTGTTTTCCAATTTACAGTTCTGGAGGTACAAATGAAATACTGTACTACATATTCTCAACGATTGGATGTGGTAACTAAAGATCCTTTAACAGCATTAAACAATTCATATGATCCTTAAATTTGAAAATAGGTAGATATAGATAAGGGCTTCCCTGGCGGCTCAGACATAAAGAATTTGCCTGCAATGTGGGAAACCTGGGTTCGATCCCTGATTGGGGAAGATCCCTTGAAGAAGGGAATGGCTATCTACTCCAGTAATTTTGCCTTGTGAATCCCAAGAACAGAGGAGCGTGGCAGGCTACAGACCATGGGGTTGAAAAGAGTTATACATGACTGAGTGACTAACACAGATATAAGTATAGCATGAATGAAAGGGAATACTGATTTTTCCCTTTTTTGGCAGAGGGGATGTGGTGGGATATTGATTCTTTACACTGGCAACTAGATAGACATGGAATGACAAACTTGTGAATAACTTTTATGAATATTTTATTATAATAAGGTAATAATATTTTCCAAAAATAAAAATTAGCTTTATTTAATTTTATTTAAAATGGTGACATTATAACCTGTGCTTTTTTGCCTTGTTGAGGATAATTCTTTTGAAAACATTGAGAATAAGTGAAAAATATAATGTATGGATTTTTTACATAATTTATATTTTTATGAAAATACATTCAAATTTTGTATACTTTGCATGTAATTAAATTTTATTTTTTAATCTTTTCAATCATTTTTGTCAATAGGACACAATTTGTGAAAGTCTGAATTAAACAACATAATTGATAATTATGCTGGCATGAAGGCAAAATTCTATGGGCTAAATATATAGGAAATATATTAACTCTCAGTCAATCAATATTGTATCCAGTGTGTGCATGTGTGCACGCTTAGTCACTCAGTTGTGTCCAGATCTTTGCAACCCCATGGACTGTAGCCCACCAGGCTCCCCTGTCCATGGGATTACCCAGGCAAGAATACTGGAGTGGGTAGCCATTTTCCTCCTCCAGGGGATCTTCCCAACCCACAGATTGATCCTGCCTTTCCTATATTGCAGGCAGACTTTTTTACCGCTGGGCCACCAGGGAAGCCCATATTGTATCCAGACAGGTATGATAATAATTAAATGCTGTCATCTTTTGTATTTTGCTTTCAGTCATATGAAAATATTTTTGTTTTTCATCATACTTATTTTTTTTCATCAAAGTTAAAGGTTATAACATATCGGAGGTTACAGTGTGTCAGGTTGATTTACATCTCTTAAGTATTCTAGACTGACAGCTGCGTTTCCCTCTGCACCTTTGCCCTGGTACCAAAATCTTAGGGATGAGCTCCATGCCAGTGTGAAGACAGTATTCTATGAGTGGATACAAGAAATAAATAGGTAAGCAAACAAATCAGATCATTCCAGGTAGTTGTAACTCTGTGAAGAAAATACAAGCTTGGTATACTTGGTAGGCAGAAAAGAGCCTTGCTGTGATTGGAGTGTGGAGAAGGCAATGGCACCCCACTCCAGTACTCTTGCCTGGAAAATCCCATGGACGGAGGAGCCTGGTGGGCTGCCGTCTATGGGGTTGCACAGAGTCGGACACGACTGAAGTGACTTAACAGTGATTGGAGTGAACATCAAGATTGATCCTGTCTAGGGTATTTCCAGTTTATCAAGACTAGTCGTTCAGGTCTTGGCTTAAATGTTCCCTCCTCAGAGGGTCCTTCTCCAAAACACTCAAATTAATGATGCCCTCCCTCTTTTACCCCTATCCTATGGCTTTTTATTATTGCTAGCAGAGCTTTTATTACAGTACCTAATGTTTTTCTGATTTATCTATTTGCCTTTTACCTGTCACTTCCTAGTGGGATATAAATTCCACAAGAGCAGAGAACTTAACCAGTCTTATCCACACTGTATGCCTAGCTTGGTATAAAGTACATGTGGAATGAAAGTATCTGTGTTCTGGAGTAAAGAAGAATGGGGTGAGGGAGGGCTTTTAAAAGTCCTTTAAAAAAGAGCCTCATTTATTCAAGTCACTCTTACAAACTTGTTTTTTGGGGGTTAGAGTCCTTGCCATGAATAATGATTGAAATAAGCAGCAGAACTGATCACTCTGCCATGTGACATCTCTCATCAAATGAATGAATGAATGGTTAATATACCATGTCTGGAAACAATGCTTACCCTTGCATCAAGAAATATATATCACTATGGCTAAAATTTTGGATTTAATGAGTATAAAATGGCAAAATGCATTAAAAGGGTTATTAAGAGGAATTGCTTCCCTGGTGGCTCAGAGGTTAAAGCGTCTGCCCCCAATGTGGGAGACCTGGGTTCGATCCCTGGGTCGGGAAGACCCCCTGGAGAAGGAAATGGCAACCCACTCCAGTATTCTTGCCTGGAAAATCCCATGGACGGAGGAGCCTGGTGGGCTACCGTCCACGGGGTCGCAAAGAGTCGGACACGACTGAGCGACTTCACCTCACCTCAAGAGGAATTGCAGAGCAACAGATAATCTATGACCAATATTTTAAATTCAAGTAACAACAGAAAAGAAGTTTGCTCAGCTGAATAATCAAACCAGGAGATAAGTTTATAATCACAAAAACTGAGGAGGTAGTAATCAGAAAACAATCAGGGATATATCCAAACAATTCTTTTAAAATGGAGAAAAATACACAATTCAAGGTCACGGCATGTTTTTTAAAACAGATATAATATTTACGAATCTCTGACTTGTTCTTTTTACTTTTCTAGTTTACTTAAAAAATTTTTTTTTCTTCTCATTTACTTCTAAAGTAAAATTCAGCACAGTACAATATATCATTGGAACTAATATCAACATGACTGGACCAAACACTTGCGGCATTTTTCTGTTTATTTGCATGTTGATGAGGCTTGTAAAAATACGAGGATTTTTTTAAGCGAAAAAACCAATATGTCTTAAGCATAAAAATAGGTCTGATTTTCATTTCTCACTATTTTCATTTCTCCCAAAGCTGATCATTTTTGTAAAGAACAACAACAAAAATTCCTTTGAGAGATCTGTTTTTAAGGATGAAAGAGAGATTCTTGGAACTTAAAAAAACCACATCATTCCCTGCAAGGCAGTCAACACCCCATGCAAAAGATCATTAGTTATCTGTGGAAGTAACTGAGACGTTGTTTTGCTTGTTGTAGATGCTGTTAACACAGAACAAAAATGAAAGGTTGTGTTCACAAAAAAGAGAGATTTGCATGGAGTAGAGAAGGGAGCCCCTGAAACTATAACTCTGTTTCCAACAATCTTCAAGGAAAAAGACTGATACCCGGGCATCAAAGAGAGCTCCATGTCCTAAGAGAAAGGAATGCATCTAAAAAATATAGGTAGGATATCCGGTCTCACTCCCGCATCCTGTGCAGCTTCTTGGAGGGGCCAGTTCACTCCATTTGGGCACATACCCTTGCTTTGGGAACAGACTGTGGTATACTCATATGGGACACTCTTCAGCAGCACCAATCTATAGTGATACTAAGATGCCTAGTGGTTACCTGGGACCAGGAGTGGAGCAGGCAACACAGCAAAGGGACCAGAGGGAACTTTTGGGGGCGACGGAAACTTCCTATGTCTTGAATGGACAGATAGTGATACCCACTTATTCCTTTGTTAAAACTCATCGAATTGCTAAACTGAAGCATGCGATGTAGTTTGTAAACTGTATTTCAGCAGGGTTAGTGAAAAACAGGGAGAAGGCGATGGCATCCCACTTCAGTACTCTCGCCTGGAAAATCCATGGACAGAGGAGCCTGGTGGGCTACAGTCCATGAAGTCGCTAAGAGTCGGACACGACTGTGCGACTTCACTTTGACTTTTCACTTTGATGCATTGGAGAAGGAAATGGCAATCCACTCCAGTGTTCTTGCCTGGAGAATCCCAGGGACGGAGGAGCCCAATGGGCTGCCATCTGTGGGGTCGCACAGAGTCGGACACGACTGAAGCGACTTAGCAGCAGCAGCAGCATTGGAGAAGGAAATGGCAACCCACTCCAGTGTTCTTGCCTGGAGAATCCCAGGGACGGGGGAGCCTGGTGGGCTGCCGTCTCTGGGGTCGCACAGAGTCGGACACGACTGAAGCGACTTAGCAGCAGCACCGGCAGCAGTGAAAAATAAAACCATAAAACACACAGGGCGTGTACTCCGGAAATACAGTGTCTGGCCCCAAGCTTCAGGATAGTGGTAGCCAACATTTATTTGCAGAGCGGCTCGTGCTGCGATCAGTAGGTCATCTGATGAAATTCTCAGCCTGTTTTCATTTTATAGAGGAGATACCGAACTCCGAGAGACGAGAATTCAGTGCAGCTCACACAGCCCAAAGACCCTAGAGTGGGTATATTAACCCAGGCTGTGACTGCATGGCTCAGTTTTAACCACTGCGCCATGCTGCCGGTACGTAGTAAAAATCTGGATAAGTATGTTGAATGAAAGATTCCTGCTACGGAACGTCAAAGCTCACAAAAGGCCCAGTCAGAGACTGAAACCCAGCACCGAGCCAAGTACAGACAACAAGCCTCCAACGGGTCAGGACCGCGCGGCGGAGGGGCGGAGCTTCGCCGCCTGGGGGCGGAGTCATCGTTTCGCTTGCCGGCAAGCTTGTACCTCTTCTCTTGCCGTAGTGCCTGAAACCGGAAGTTCGCGCGAGGCGTGCTTCACATTTCCGGTCGAGAGCTGGACTTCTTGGTACCCATGTGGGAGCTGCTGCTGTGAAGATTCACTGGCTTCTGAGTCCTGTCCAGAGTCGAGCTCTGGGTGAGCAGGGGCTGTGAGTCGGGGCGGTATGCAGGGGAGGGTAAGATGTCCTCGAATTTTCGAGTCTCCGCGGAGTTGGAGCTGAGAAACGCTTGGCGCGGCCCTCGGCGATGTCATTAGCTATTATCGCTGTTGCGTTAGGGTTTGCACGTTTGGCGTCTGGGGGGTTCCTGGACAGCAGGAGATGCGTCCGCAGCCGCGATGAGTGCGGAGGAAAGTTGCTTGTACGTGAGACATTTGCTATTTGCCGTTACATCGTCTTACAATTTTGTGGAGTGTTCTCACGGTGGGTCTGTTTCTTATCCTGTGTTTTTAGAAGTCTGCCAACGTGAAAGATGACGTCCTTAGCCCAGCAGCTCCAACGACTCGCCCTCCCTCAGACTGACGCCAGTCTCTTATCTAGAGATGAAGTTGCCTCTTTGTTGTTTGACCCCAAGGAAGCGGCCACCATCGACAGAGACACCGCCTTTGCCATTGGTGAGCTTGCCTTTTAACTTAGAAAAAGCTCTGGGAAGCATGTGTTACCTGGATGTTGCTGTGTTTTCTGACCCGCTCCCTTAGCGGTTTGTAACTTGCTAACTTGACTTATGTTGTTAAGGGAAAGAGAATGGCAAATAACTACGCTCTAGATGCGTCAAATGTGTATAGGTAGCGGTATCTGAATTTCACATCAAGGTTGGGGGGAGTCATCTAAGGTGTAGAAAGGAAGAGGCTGGAAGCAGTGGTTGGGGGGTCAGGGAGGGGTCTTGCAGGGACTGGCCTAGTTATTGTACTGAAATTATATTGGAAAAAAAGAAAAAAGGCCCCCTGCCTGGAGGTACTTTTTCCTCTCCTTGGTGAGATGAAATTTATTTTCTCTGTTGGATAGAAATCTATGTTTGGGACTGTATTCTAAAAGAATAGAGAGTGTTGGAAAAAAACTGTAAAAGAAGTGCGAGGTGAGTTTACTTGCTAAGAATTGTTAAATAAGCTGGAGTTTTTCTAGGATGCACTGGCCTGGAAGAGCTGCTTGGAATTGATCCTTCCTTTGAGCAATTTGAAGCACCGTTGTTCAGCCAGCTAGCAAAAACCTTGGAGCGCAGCGTCCAGACCAAAGCAGTGAACAAACAGCTGGATGAAAACATTTCATTGTTTCTTATTCACTTGTCTCCTTACTTCCTGCTGAAGCCGGCACAGAAGTGTCTGGAGTGGTTGATCCACAGGTAGCAAATGAAATTACAGAAATAATTATGGGATGATAACATTGATGTTTTTTAAGTAATGAGAACATTTATTAATTTAAATATTGAGATAAATATGGTTTGTATTGGGTGAGATAAGCATGTCCTTCTATGTTGAACTCATTTTTATTGATAGTGAAAAGTAAAACTACTTTTTAGAAGATCTTGAGTAAATAGTCTAACCTTATTAGTTCTAAGGGGCTTATGTCACTTTGCTATTACAAATTGCTACTGCATATTTGGGGCAATGAGTGTTATTGAACTTCTTGCCAAAGTAACAAAAATGGTGGTTTGGGAAGAGAATAACATTATTCTTTAAAATACCATAACTTAAGAAAAGCAGTAATAGCTAATGTGTATGGAACACTCTACACCAGGCCTGTTGGTAAGCACATTGTATGCCTTACCTCAGTGTTTACAACACTCCTCTGGGGGAGGTGCTTCTTTTATCCCCATTATACAGTTGAGAAAACAGGTGTAGAAAATTAAGCTGGCACAGTCACATGACTAGTAAGCGGCAATATAAATTTGTTTCCAAGGCCTGATCTTTCATCTTCTTTTGAAATTGTCTTAAGTTTATTCAGTTTATTTTCTCCTTTATTTACATCACATTGGTATCACATCATAGTTAACACATTTTTTTTTCTTATGTATGTTTTAAAAGTAGAAATGCTTCCACTTCATTAACTGGAGGCATGAGGGTAAGGGAATCCAGTGAGTCATTGAGAAAACATAGTTTAACTTGGGTCTTCTGATGATCACATCATTAGATTCTTCAGACAAAAAAAAAGAGTCAGCTTTGTACTATTTCTGTCTGTTGTCTAGCATTTAATTTTCCCCAAATCATTATTGTAAGGATTACTTTTTGCCTTTGGTTTTGCATTTATTTATTCATGTAACTTATTTATTTAGCAAACATTAAGTTCAATACAAGGATAAATATCCTGCCCTTTCTTACCATTGTGAAATAAATGCCACAGTAAGGGAGTAAGGGTGTATACAAGGTTTTGGGAGTGTATGGTGATGCCTAAAGTAGCTGAAGAAAGCTTCATGGAAGAAGTGATGTCTTGGCTAGTACTAAAGCCCTAATATAGAACTAATAAAAGGCAAGAGGTATGGTGCTATAAGAGAGAAGGGATAGGAGAGCTTAGACAGACAGACGATCACTTGGCTGGGAGAATTAAGAAGAACATTTTGAGAAAGAAGCCTGGAAGGATTTAGATCTTAAAGGCTAGAAAGGATTTAATGAATCTGACAGAATTAATAAATCTCTGATGTTAATTAGGTGGCATGACCAATACCAAGTTTTGTAAAATTCATGGACAAATTAAATATGCTTGTAATTTTATAATTTTTTTATTCAAAGAAGGTAATATGATTTTCTTTGTAATTAGTCTTCTGGCTTTCGGATCATGATATTAATAGTTAGGTAAACTGAGGAAACAGCTGTGGAAGGTGAGCTTTGGAGAACAGAGAGGAATTGAGTATTGCCTACTTGACCCACTGTGGTTTTCTGTTGGTTTGACTACAGTGATCCCAAAATCATGTTAATGTAATAAATGGGTTTTTTTTAAAGTTGAGAAAAAGTGAATGGATGTCAATTTTGATATTGAATATTTAAAAATATTACTGCATAAGAATTGGCCAACCCTATTGAATACTTTAATGCCTGTACTTTAAGTGTGCTATACCTTGCTTCTAGTTTTATTGTTGTTTTAAGTGGGTCTAGGTCACTGATGTACCATTTGGGCACGTAAGGAAATGTATGCTTGTAAGTTTTGTATCTGTTTGAATTGTTTGCTTCTTTTTTTCTCCAGGTTCCATATCCATCTTTATAATCAAGATAGCCTCATTGCTTGTGTTCTGCCATACCACGAGACAAGAATATTTGTGCGGGTTATACAGCTTCTAAAAATTAATAATTCAAAGCACAAATGGTTCTGGTTATTACCAATTAAGGTATGATTGTTGAATGACATGTATCTGTATTAATTGCAAGCCTTCATAAAAGGTATTATTTGGAAAAAATAAAGCCATTGGTGTTCCTAAAAGTACACCAAGTATTACCTCCATCAGTTTTATTTCCTAGCTTCCATTTGAAACTATTATGAATAATAGCAGGCTTTTATTTGGTATGTGATAGTAGAATAGGCAGTTTTTATTTTATTATCTTTGATTCTCACAGAAAAACTGCTTGCGGATGAATTCAGGCTCAGAGAATTAAGTTACTCACCAAAGTTCAAGCAGCTCTAAAGTGGCAGAGTCGAGATTTGAATCTAGATCTGATTCTAAAGCTTGTCTTTCCATTATACTATGCTGTCTGGCATTTAGAATTTTGAAACTGAAAAGCTTAAAAAAGTCAGGTGAAGAAAAGCATAAAATACTTAGAAAAAGTAAAAAAAGAGCAAAAAGACTTGAAGGACTTCAGGAAATTATTATTGTGAAGAAGATGCTAAGAATTAATTTACAGATAAGTAATAGGATGATTCGGAGAAGGCAGTGGCACCCCACTCCAGTACTCTTGCCTGGAAAATCCCATGGATGGAGGAGCCTGGTAGACTGAGCAACTTCACTTTCACTTTTCACTTTCATGCATTGGAGAAGGAAATGGCAACCCACTCTAGTGTTCTTGCCTGGAGAATCCCAGGGACAGGAGAGCCAGGTGGGCTGCCGTCTGTGGGGTCACACAGAGTCGGACACGACTGAAGCGACTTAGCAGCAGCAGCAATAGGATGATTGCCTTACAGGAAGGCTCTGGCTGAGATCAGATAGCATGATTTTGTAGGAAAACAACTGACTTGCCATTACCACCTTGTTTGTAACTATAGTAAAGAAAGCAGATGTATGTTGTTAGCAAGAATTTTGTTAAATGTTGAGTGGTGATTTGGGCCAGCAGGCAGCAAATGGGATGAAAGTAGGCTAACAGGCTGTGACCTTGGAATGAGTAACTTTCTGGCTGATGACAGGTAGTCCGTGATCAGAATTAGTAAAGAGAAAGGAATGGGAATTTTAATTAGAAGAAGAAAAGAATTGGATGTAAAGCACTTAAACTAAAGAATATTCGGGAAGAGAAGGCCAACCTGTTGTAAGGCCTATCAAACTTTTGCTCATTCTGCTAGTAACATTCTTTTTTTCCCTAATCTACACAGAGACCCTGCTGTTCTCTAGATACATTTGTTTCAGGTATCCACACCACACTTAGCTGTTACAGTTTGCTGCAAATTATCTTTTCATTGGTCTATTCAAAATTATTGAGCACTTACATATGCCATGCACAGTGCTAGGTCGTGGGAAGAGCAGTATAAGTTGACTGGTTTCCTAGTCTATTTCTGTTACTCGTGTTATTGTAAAGCAGTGACAAAACCATATCACATTGACTCACAAACCAAGTCTAAATGGTAGCGTTACTAAGAATCTAGAGAATCTGGATTTAGATAAATACATATCAAAATGCAACACATCATAAGTAACCATTTTTCCCTGAGTACCTCCACACACATTGCTGGCCCTTCTCATTTGAATTTCTTAAGTTTGCACAATTTTATATGTTAATCTCTTCTTTACCACCAATTATAATGGAAGACTATATTTTGTATTAATGAACTGTAGCAGTTTGAAGCTGTTACTTTGGTAGGTACTTAAATGATGAGTTGATGAATTATCCTTAGTTAACAGTTGGTTCTTCCTGTCTGTAACAGCAATCTGGAGTGCCCTTAGCTAAAGGAACTTTGGTTACCCACTGCTACAAAGATCTTGGATTCATGGATTTCATTTGTAGTCTGGTGACAAAATCTGTGAAGGTGAGTAGTATACTGTTTCATGAACGTGTAATTCCATTAGAAGGTTGTTTCCTCGGCCTGGAGAAAGCAAATGAAGGCCTTTTGTAGTAATAGTGGGACTTTGAAGAAGTGCCTTTTGTTAAGTGATCTCCTTTTGGAACATGAGCAACTTGATCAGTCTTTCATCGTCAAAGCTGTTTTTCTACAAAAATAAATTATTATCTTCCTTGCCAAATTCTTTACAATGACTGTTTAAACAAAGACACAGTCTAAAAATGTCAGGAAGGTTGTTTATTCTTGCCATGTAAAATTAGTGTCAGCCTGAAGTAGTTGAGAGCGATAAATATTTTTATACTTATATCTCATTAGCTTTTCACTCTAAATGTGTTTGGTTTGTGGTTTTTGTTCCAGGCTTTTGCTGAGTATCCTGGGAGTGCCACTCAGTTGAGGGTGCTCTTTACTTTCTATGCCTCTACCATCGTGTCTGCTCTGGTAGCTGCCAAGGACTTATCCGACAATATAGTTGCCAAGCTGTTTCCATATATTCAAAAGGTTGGTCCTGCTTATGTGTAAAATAGATTATTTTGTACTGGAAGAAATTTTCTTGCTTTTGAAAATTTCACTTAGGCATAAATGTGTTTACATTGGCAGTTTATTTCAGATGGTTGATGAAATTTAATTTTAGGTAAAAAAAAAAAATGACTTCTTAAAAACCTACCAGAATGGAGTCTTAGTTAGGAAGCTCCTTAAGAATGAACATTGGGGGACTTCCTGGCTGGTCCAGTGGTTGAGATTTGGCCTTCCAACGCAGGAGGTGCCGATTCAGTTCCTGGTCAGGGAGCTAAGATTCCACATGCCTTGTGGCCAAAAAACCCAAAACAGAAGCAATATAGTAACAAATGCAGTAAAGACCATTTTAAAAATGGTCTAAATCAGAAAATCTTTGAGAAAAAAAAAGAAAAAGTGAAATTGTTTTTAAAAGAGAATGGATTAGAAAATCTCTTCAAGGCAGAGGCTCTCTTTTCATTCTTTTTGTATTGATTTCTTCTTGATGTTTCTCCTGCCCGAGTGCCTCATAGCCTCCCGCCTTTCCAGGTCCTCCATAGACGAATTGCAAAAGCTCCCCCACCAGTGTCCCCAAATTATTGTCTTTAATCAGATACTGTTTTGTTTCTGATTGAAGTCTCCCTTACACAGGTGGATGTTTGCATATAAAGAAGACTCCTTTGCTCCTTTTAGCATGTGTAGTAGATGTTTGAGTTAGGAGACCTGCTGAGATTGCCTTCTGTCATTCAAGAGTCTTGTCTCATTTCCATGTCCCTCAGGAAAGGGGGCCAGCATCTTGATTTTTCACTTCCAAGGAGTGTTGACTCTGAGAGTGCATTAGGTTGTATTCACCTCTAATTTATGACACTTCCAATTTGTCAAAGTCAAGTAACATTTTTCAGTAGGCTAAAATAACATAGTTTGTCGCTTTTCCTTATATTTTAAAAAATATTCAGGGATTGAAATCATCTTTACCAGATTACAGAGCTGCAACATACATGATAATATGTCAGATTTCCATGAAAGTGACCATGGAAGATACCTTCGTTAACTCCTTGGCTTCACAGATTATCAGAACACTGATCAGAATTCCCTCTCTGATCAAGGATGGATTGAGTTGCTTGATAGTGCTCCTTCAGAGACAGAAGCCAGAGAGCCTGGGGAAAAAGTACGTACACTTGAATTGAGAATGATGATAATTGGAGGTGAATGAAGTTATTTTGAGTAGTTTTTTTCATAGGATAAATTTTATGCTATTTTTAAAAATTGCCATTCATTGTCTTCTAACATGTAAAGTCAACATCTTATGTCCTTGTTTCTTCAAAGGCCATTTCCTCATTTGTGTAATGTTCCTAATCTTATTACGCTACTTCACGGGATTTCTGAAACATACGACATTAGTCCTCTTCTGCGTTACATGCTTCCCCACCTGGTCGTCTCCATGATTAATCAGGTTACAGGTAAATGTTTTTACATGTTGTGTCCAAAAACTTACTTTCTCATATTTGATTTTCTTAAGATAAAAACCATACCCTGGTTAATATCTTTCAGATATCTAGAGTTTCTGCTGTCCAACTCTTTTTGTGTAATTTGTCTGTTTTTCTGACATGAGAAACATTTAGGGTGGGGAGCAGATTGGTTGAAGGGAGAACCTTGTTAATTGAGTGATACACTCAGTATTTTTTTTAATTAATTTTTATTGAAGTACAGTTGCTTTACAATGCTGTGTTAGTTTCTCCTGTACAGCAAAATGAATCCATTATAAATGTACTATATCCTTTTGGACTCCCCTTCAGGTTACCACAGAGCATTAAGTAGAGTTCCTCATGCTATACAGTAGGTTCTCATTGGTGGTGGTGGTTTAGTTGCTAAGTCGTGTCCGACTCTTAGGATCAGGTGGGCTGTAGCCTGTCAGGCTCCTCTGTCCGTGGGATTCTCCAGGCAAGAATACTGGAGTAGGTTGCCATTTCCTTCTCCAGGGGATCTTCCCGACCCAGGAATCGAAAGTGGGACTCCTTCATTGCAGGCAGATGATTTACCAACTGAGCTCTGAGGGAAGCCCAGGTTCTCATTAGTCGCCTGTTTTATACATGAGGATCAATAGTGTGTGTGTGTCAGTCCGAATCTCCCAGTTCCTCCCACCTGCCACCTTTCCCCCTTGGAATCCATACATTTGTTATCTATATCTGTTTCCCTGTTTCTGTTGCAAATAAGATCATCTATACAGTTTTTCTAGATTCCACCTGTATGTGTTAATGTACAATATTTGTTTTTCAGACTTAATTCACTCTGTGATACTCTCTAGATAGTATTTTTTTTTAATGTGTGTTCTTTTACATGTTTCTACATGAAAAAAGACTATGGAATTATTTTAAAATAGTTAAAACACATGGTTGAGTCAGACTTTCCCTTTTCATCTAGATATTTAATAAACTTTAGTGATTCCTTTATAATAAACATCTAGTCGCCCAAAAAAGTTTTTCTCCCTGAGTCATTGAAAATATAAGATGAAAAGTCTCATGTGTGAAAATCCAGATTGAAAAAAGCCCAGAAGTTAATTAGAAGGTGATTATTGGCATTTTATGTTTTTCACCTTGCAATAAATATGGAAAGACAAGACAGACATTCTTGGTGCAGTTGCTACTAGAATAAGAAAGACATACTAAGAAAGTCGTCTCTAAAGTTACATCCATTTATTGGAAAACAAGGTTTACTTAACCCAGTCTCAGTTTAAACATGAATTTCAGAAACATGACTAGCACAAATGAAGGGGTACATTTCCTGTTCAGGTGGTGAGTAATGAAGTCAGGGCCAACATTGGTTCTTACATCATGGAAGATGACAGCTCTTGGTTCAGTCAGGAGGCACTGAGATGAAAGTTTAGTCTGTATTCAGATAGTTGATTGAAATGTAGTTTGAGGTCCCAGTTTTACCGCTTGTAATGTGGCTTGGGGAAAGACTGTGTTCTTTGGACTTCTGTTTCATTAATGAGAGAGGCATGATAGTACTTGTTTTAAAAAAAATATAGAGGATTTCAAGTAAAGGATAAATGAGGGTGATGTATACAAAATGATTTTAAAAGATACAAATGACCAAATAGGTGAAGTACACTTGAAAATAGGTGGATGTGGATATATGTCTTAAAGTTATTCCTGTAGAAAGATTTTCTGCTATAAAAAAACCTAATAGCATGCACATGCAAAAACATTTTTCTCCTGTCAATTTTAATTTGTTATATATGCTAAGGAGAAGAAACTGAAGAGATGGATGGGCAAGTCTATAGGAGACTCTTAGAAGCTATACTTACAAATATATCCCTGAAGAACAACTTAGACCACTTGTTGGCTGGGTAAGCTCTTACTTTTGACATGTTTTTGATATTTGTATTTCTGTGGGTTAGTATACTTTTCAGGGTTGGTTAACAGTTTTCCAGTATCCCTTTATAATGGATTTCTTGCTTTGTCCATGTTCATTTAATTGTAAGTACTTAGTCATGTGATTGTGGCAACAGAAAAAGAGGTAATTTCTCTTGTTTGTCTTTAGTGTATATATGTGATCATGCAGAGTTAATACTGTGAAGATAAATTTGGGTTATATTATATGTAATTTGTGGTTGTTTAAAATTTCCTCATACTAAGTGGACCAAAATGCAAAAAAATCAGTAAATGTCATTAAGAAACTTAAACCACTAAGGAAAGATAGTTGAGAGTCTCCCATTTTCTTTTCTTACTGGAGAAGGGCAACTTGATACAGTGTAAAGAATGTAGTCATAGTAGTCAGAAATAAAGTGGAGTTGTTAGGTGCTCAGTCACTCTTTGTGATCCCGTGGGCTGTAGCCCGCGAGGCTCCTCTGTCCATGGGATTCTCCAGGCAAGAACACTGGAGTGGGTTGCCATTTCCTTCTCCAAGTGGTTTCCCAACCCTAGAGATTGAACCTGGGTCTCCTGCAGTGCAGGCAGATTCTTTACCATCTGAGCCACCAGAGAAGCCCAGACATAAGTTACATCCTTCCTATTATCACCTCCAGGCAAATAGAGAAGTGAGTTCTGAAAGTCAGGCTGTGCGGATCTGGTTTTGTCATTGTATCGTTGGGCAGGTACCTATCTACAGTTCAGTTCAGTTTAGTCGCTCAGTCGCGTCCGACTCTTTGCGACCCCATGAATCGCAGCACGCCAGGCCTCCCTGTCCATCACCAACTCCCGGAGTTCACTCAGACTCAGGTCCATCGAGTCCGTGATGCCATCCAGCCATCTTTGTCGTCCTTTCTCCTCCTGCCCCCAATCCCTCCTAGCATCAGAGTCTTTTCCAGTGAGTCAACTCTTCACATAAGGCGGCCAAAGTACTGGAGTTTCAGCTTCAGCATCATTCCTTCCAAAGAAATCCTACAGGGTGTATCATTTGTGCACCCTGCTCCCAAGTTGGCTTGTGAATTAAATGAGGGTAAATATGCAAAGTACTGTTGAGAGCTTGGCTGTGGACTCAGACAGGGATTGAAAACTGTGCTCCACTTTTTATGATATAATAGTGCTCACTGAGTATTGCCTCTTGTTGCTTTTCTTGTTTAACCTCAGGCAAATTATAAGACTTCTTAGTCCGAGTTTTTGTACCTGTAAAATTAATCTAATTTTTACTCTGTGGAGGTCTGACAGAGATAATACATTCTAAAGCACGTAGTACGTAGTAGGTGTTCAATACATAGTAACTCTCATGCTGCTAGTATTTATTTTGTTTTGCAGCCTTCTTTTTGAAGAGTATATTTCATATAGTTCCCAGGACAAAATGGATTCTGATAAAGTATCTTTGCTTAATGAACAGTTTCTTCCACTTATCAGACTTTTAGAAAGCAGGTAAGCTGTGTGTATGTGTGTGTGTACACTTATTAATGTGTGCCTCTGGTTTTATAAAGAGATGATTTACAAGTTACTTAAAAAGTGAAGGAATTATAAAGGGATTGTTTTTCTTTTCTACCTTTCAGGAAGGGACAATTATAGGATTTAAATATATTTGAAATATAAGAGGGAATAAAGGTTGTATGGGGACTTTGAAGAGTATAATTTTTTATATAGTCTGTTGTTGTTGAAATAGTCATAGTAACAAACTGGATCAGTGTCATTTGGTTTTACATATTCCGTTTGTCAAAAATTTAAGTCAATCTCAGTAATTTTAAAAAGTTACATTTTTTTTCTTTTATACCTAGATGGTCTGTGTAGGTAATAACTTTAGTTAGAATAATGAACTGACTCTTTAATTTCATCCCAGATACCCCAAAACATTAGATGCTGTATTAGAGGAACGCCTAAAGGAAATTACAGACCTGAAAAAGCAGGAGCTTTTTCACCAATTTATCTCTCTCTCTACAAGTGGAGGAAAGTATCAGGTAACTTTTTCTTCAGGGGATTTGTGACATGGATATTCATGGGATTACTTGAAGAGCTTGGGAAGGAAATTTGCTACTTCACTCCTCTGTTTGAGAAGTTCCATGGATAGAGAAGATTTACTCAGTTTGCCTTAGTTACCAGAAGTAAGACTCTGAGGCAGGAATTAAATAATTGCAGAAAGGTACAGTAATTTTTAAATAACTGTGAACCTGATGCTTATTTCAGGAAAAGTGTTATTTGGAAATTTTATATCTAATGCTCATTAGCAATCACCAGAAGATGGCCTAATTTAGATTTCTGGAGATGCTTATGTTTCTCCTGTATCTTCACTTCTTAGCACAGCACCTGCCACCAACATGTGGCTATTTAAGTCATTGATTAGGAAAAGGGAAATAGATTTTGTTTCATGATTACGTTAGGACTTCAGAAATTCTCTAGGGACAATTTGCCCCAAGTCTTTATGCTAGAAGTTAGACGCTTAACGTAGTTCTTATTGTTTACCTTGAAAACAAATGTTATGAAGAGAAATGTGATTGTTTTGGTTTTTCTCTTCCATAATTAGACTTTTGCATCTTTAGTAGTATTTTATTTCCAGATCACAGGTTGATAGACTTCCTTCTTAGTCTAATTACATAAATAAATGAAGTTGTCAACAACTCCAGTGTCACATCACTTTTTAAATAGATGAAATGCATTCTCTCTTCAGTGATCAATTTTCGTGATGCATATTTTCATTTAAGTGCTAATACCCAGTGGTTTATCTTAGGTGTTTTTTACCTTGCCATCAGATATACATAAAGAACACAGAATCACTTCATAAATTACTTCACTGATTTAAACCTACATATAGACACAACTATACATGAAATCCCACTCCAGTACTCTTGCCTGGAAAATCCCAGGGACGGAGGAGCCTGGTAGGCTGCAGTCCATGGGGTCGCTAAGAGTCGGACACGACTGAGCAACTTCACTGTCACTTTTCACTTTCATGCACTGGAGAAGGAAATGGCAACCCACTCCAGTGTTCTTGCCTGGAGAATTCCAGGGACGGGGGAGCCTGGTGGGGTCGCACAGAGTCAGACACGACTGACGTGACTTAGCAGTAGCGGTAGCATACACGAAATCACAGCATTCACAATACAGACTTTTTGTATCTACTTAAAATCATACTGTGTTTTGGAGGCAAAGATTTTGCTTTACTTTCTACTTTTGGTTTACTTTACATTTTGCTTTCTGAAATTAAATGGTTATTGACTATGTCAGCGTGGTGTGGTTTTCTTTGGTTCTTGATTATGTGCTGCTCAGATTTAATGGTGAGATCATTTGCTAATTGTGATGAATCCTATAGTTTTTAGCAGATTCTGATACCTCCTTGATGCTCAGTCTGAATCATCCACTTGCTCCTGTGAGACTTCTGGCCATTAATCATCTGAAAAATGTCATGACAGCACCAGAGGTTTGTGTTAAATAAAAGCTTTCATTTTTGATGTTTTTATCCTTGTGATGAACAGTGTAATTCTCGAGTAAGAAATTGGAAGTTACCACCTAGAATCAATATTGTTTAATTATAGAGGTAAACCTAATAAAGCAGATGCGAGTTCATTGGACAAAGATTTAAGACCATACATACTGAAAGCCACCATTTTTAACCTGTATATGTTCTAGCTGGTAAAGAATCCACCTGCAATGTGGGAGACCTGGGTTCGATCCCTGGGTTGGAAAGATCCTCTGGAGAAGGGAAAGGCAACCCACTTCAGTATTCTGGCCTGGAAAATTCTATAGACTATAATCCATGGAGTCGCAAAGAATCAGGCACGACTGAGTGACTTTCACTTTCTTTCATGTCCTAGTAACAGCTTGTTATCAGTATGTTTCCACATTGCAAATGATTGCTGCTGCTGCTGCTGCTAAGTCACTTCAGTCGTGTCCGACTCTGTGCGACCCCATAGACGGCAGCCCACCAGGCTCCCCCGTCCCTGGGATTCTCCAGGCAAGAACACTGGAGTGGGTCGCCATTTCCTTCTCCAATGCATGAAAGTGAAAAGTGAAAGTGAAGTCGCTCAGTCATGTCGGACTCTTAGCGACCCCATGGACTGCAGCCTACCAGGCTCCTCCGTCCATGGGATTTTCCAGGCAAGAGTACTGGAGTGGGGTGCCATTGCCTTCTCCTTGCAAATGATTAGGTTACCTTTAATTGAGAGTTTTTCAAGCTGGGATTAGGGATGAATTTCTAGAGGGTCACAAATTATCTGAGGTTTCAATTTTGAAATTTGAATTTGACAGTCTTACCTAACATGAACATATTTGAGGATATCAGAATGATAGCTTTTGGAACTGTGTTCAGTTTTGGTACCTGCCAGTCTCATTTGTGTCTGAAATTTTGGTAACTCCAAATAGTAAGTACAGAAGCTGACATAATTTGTAAATAAAGCTTTTATGCCCAAATAATATTTTGCAAAGACTTTGCAGTGATTCGAGTAGAGCGGTATTTTCCGAACTTTAGTCATTCAGCCACATTTTTTTGCTGTGTTAGCTTACAACTGATGTTATTTTTTAGCTTCTTTTAAATGGACTCACTGCTTTTTCACATAGCCTTGTTTGTTTGTTTTCTTAAAATATAGTGGATTGGGGCTTCCATGGTGGCTCAGTGGTAAAGAATCTGCTTGCCAATGAAGGAGACTTGGGCTTGATCCCTGGGTTGGGAAGATTGCCTGGGGAAGGAAATGGCAGCCCACTTCTATATTCTTGCCTGGGAAATCCCTTGGACAAGGAGGAGCCTTGTGGGCTGCAGTCCACGGGGTCACAAAGGAGTCAGACATGAGTTAGTGACTAAGTTACAACAACAATAGTTGATTTAAGTATCATATTTCTTTTTTTTTTTTTAACTTTTTATTTTGTTTTGGGGTGTAGCCGATTAACCAACAATGTTGTAATAGTTTCAGGTACAGTATTATATTGCATGTGAAAAGCTTAGTAATTCAGTATTTTTATAGGTTATGCTTCATACAAAGCAAATATAAAATATTGACTGTATTCCCTGTGCTATGAATTAATTCCTTGTAACTTACTGAGTTTATACCTAGTAGGCTTGTACTTCTTCATTCTCTTCATCTGTTTCACATAGCTTTCACATCATGAGTTTGAAGCGCTAACTGTATGTACATTTTATTATAGTTAGTACAGTTGGAAATAAGAATGTTCATCTATGTAATATCTAAAATCACCTCATGCTCTACCGCTTGCATATTTGGGAAATTTTTGGACTAGAGAAAAACAGTAGGAGAAATTCATTTCTTCATAGCACATAGCAGTGTAAACAGGCTGAACTCTAAACTTGTGTTGTGGCCGTTAAAACCAGATTCATATTGCACATAGAATTTAATTTCAGCTAATCGTAATTACTGCTTTAAATTTATTCATGACTTTTTTTTTTAGTTTTTTAGCTTTTAACTTACAATTTTATAAATATTTTGAAAATGTTCTAATTTAGATTTTTAAACAGTTAGACTTACTTTTGAAAATGGTTGATATACTCATATTTGAAAAATACTGCTTTGATTGATTCATTCCTGATCTGGTACAAATTATGTTTCTTTCATAAATTGCTGGTAGATTTGTCTTACTGACTTGTTGGATAAGTAAACTCAGTGAGTACTGTTCTTTGTTGTAATAGGAAGATTTCAGTGAGTAGAATAAGAAAGGAGTTCCTGAAATCTCCTAATACTATTGAAGTCATTCTCATCCTTCTTTTACTCTTTATCCAGTCCTACCCTGGATTTGTTAGTTTTTCAGTGAAGGGCAGTATATACGTACGTTCACCATACAGGCTTAAGTACTGTAATTGCAGTTAATGTCTGTCTTTGCATGCATTGATTTCCTTTCACTTCTCCATTAATGTCTGGACACAGGTAGGTTCTGTTCTCGAATTCCAGATTGAGCTATTGGGCTACTTCTTAGCTTTTGAGGAAAATTTTTGACATTATACTTTAACTTAGTTTTGTGGATTTGAAGGATTTTACTTTTTCTCTCCCAACCTGCCCTTCTGATCTACATTTTTCTTCTATAGGATTATTTCCTTTTTTTTTTTTTTTTTTTTATTTTGAGCATTACTTTACTAGCATGTGAGATGAGTGCAATTGTGCGGTAGTTGGAGCATTCTTTGGCATTGCCTTTCTTTGGAATTGGAATGAAAACTGACCTCTTCTAGTCCTGTGGCCACTGCTGAGTTTTCCAAATTTGCTGGCATATTGAGTGCAGCACTTTCACAGCATCATCTTTCAGGATTTGAAACAGTTCCACTGGAATTCCATCACCTCCACTAGCTTTGTTCATAGTGATGCTACCTAAGGCCCACTTGACTTCACATTCCAGGATGTGTGGCTCTAGGTGAGTGATCACACCATCGTGATTATCTAGGTCATGAAGATCTTTTTTGTACAGTTCTTCTGTGTATTCTTGCCACCTCTTCTTAATATCTTCTGCTTCTGTTAGGTCTGTACCATTTCTGTCCTTTATCAAGCCCATCTTTGCATGAAATGTTCCCTTGGTGTGTCTAATTTTCTTGAAGAGATCTCTAGACTTTCCCGTTCTGTTGTTTTCCTCTATTTCTTAAGGAGTCTTGTATTTTTGTTGTGAATGATTTTATGTTTTATTTTCTTTTGTAATTTAAAAGAAAAACATGAACTTTTTTTTGGCAGAGTGCATGTCATCATCCTTATAAAAATTTTGAAAATTAATATGCTTAATTTTAACACTGCTGATGTCTAAGGCACTGTTTTAAGCATTGGATATGTATAATTTGATCCTGTAGCAACCTTTTGAGGGACGTACTGTTATTAGCCCCGTGTTATAGATGAGAATGAGGCTTAGGAAGGTTATGTAACTTACTCAAGATCTCATAGCTTGTCCAGTGGCAGAGCTGGGATTTCAACCTAGACAATCTGGTTCTGTAATGTCTGTGCTCCCAATATGTAGGTTTTCTCTCATTTTAACAAAATAAAAATTGCATTTCAATTATCCGTGTTATATTTTCAGTGGAAACTGGAAAAAGTTTGTACCAAACAATTATTCATCTAAAAAGGACTTCTAGAGATTGCCTAGTTCGATGCAAATTCAATTCAAGTGTGCTTAGTTTTGAATTTGCACCAGGGGCAGCAGAGCCTATGTTCCTTGATTGGAATTCTGGAATGCCTTTCACAAAACCATACTTCCTTTCTCATTTAAAGTCTCAAGAGATTTTAGCAACAACTAATTTTTTTTCCCTATTGTTCAGGAGAGTATCGATGAGTCTTTTATAAAAGAAGCTATTTTAACCCGATTAGGTGATGACAGCATGGATGTTGTTTTGTCGGCTATAAGTGCTTTTGAGGTGAGTGACTTTGTTGTTCATTGAAGTGCTTGTAAATATTTACTTACCCTTCTCACATGAATCACCTCTAGGCAGGAATATATTTGTAAATTATTCTTTTTTGGAAATAGTTCTGTTGAAATCACAGACTTTTAATTGGGGAGAGCACATAGGAGTTTTGAGGTGAGTGACTTTGTTGTTCATTGAAGTGCTTGTAAATATTTACTTACCCTTCTCACATGAATCACCTCTAGGCAGGAATATATTTGTAAATTATTCTTTTTTGGAAATAGTTCTGTTGAAATCACAGACTTTTAATTGGGGAAAGCACATAGGAGTAGTTAGATCACACAGCTTTATATATCTGGAAGTTCTTTTAAAATTGAAAAGTGCTTTTTATTAATAGTAAATTCCCGAGGTTCGTGGGAAATTGGCTCCTGAGTGCCACTTTTGAGAAACTGCTCACATACAACTTTTAAATTATGTTGGGATTCTTGGGAGATAAATTCTCTTTTTTGGAGGGGGGGATAAATTCTTTATAATTCATAATTTTTTAAAGTTTAATAAGCACCATATTTGAAGCAAGTAAAAATTTACTCATGGGTATTTTTTTCTCCCTAGATTTTCAAACAACACTTTAGTTCAGAAGTGACAGTTTCACATCTCCTGAATCTCTTTCGAAGAGCAGAACTTTCAAAAAATAGGGGGTGGTAAGTATTTATATCTCCTCTTACAAATAAATTAGTGAAATTCTTGTATGATGTTCACTTTTATTTGGTTTTGTATGGGTCATAATATTCTCTGTGTTTGAAATTTGTCTTAATAAAATGGAAAAAGAAATATAATGTGTGACATAATGCTAAGATCTGGGAAGTAGGATGGGAGGCGACTTTAATTTTTTACTTTATATAATTTTGTGGGGTCTTTTTTTTTTAACAAGAATAATACTTTATAACTAAAAACAAACACAAATACATTAAATAAAAAATAGACTCAGAGGCACATGACACTTTTTGTAATATTTGATGAGCTTTTATTATTTCATTTTTGGCACCTACCCTTTTTACATGGAAAACTGACTAAGCTCTTTAGAGAATGAGAGCGTGTCTTTCAAGTTTTTATATCCTATGTAGTTGAATAGAACATAATATCTGTTCAGATATTATTTTTTGAACTTAAAAGTGAATCTTGGATTTCTAGTGGAGTTGAGACATAGTATAGTGTGATCTATGTTTTATGTTATAATTAATGATCTCTCAAAAAAAAATTGGGCTTCCCCTGTGGCTCAGCTGGTAAAGAATCTGCCTGCAATGTGGGAGACCTGGGTTCGATCCCTGGGTTGGGAAGATCTCCAGAAGGGAAAGGCTACCCACTCCACTATTTTGGCTTGGAGAATTCCAGGGACTAAGTCCATGGGGTTGCGAAGAATCAGACACGACTGAGCGACTTTCACTTTAAAAAAGAATGTGATTTGACAGAATTGATTTAAAATTCATGCCCCATATAACCCCTTCGTTAGCATGGATTTTAAGTGATGTCTTAATGTTTCTTTGTAATATATTTGGTAAAGAGACCAGGATAGTGTCAGTTGAGCTGGGAAAGTATAATGATGAGTTTTTGTTGAACTGACGTCTCTAATGTATTTCAACCAAATGTGTTATGTATCTTTTAGGTACAAGGTACTTGAGATTGCAGCAGGCATACTGATTAAAGAGGAAATATTGGGTGAAAATGATCAGTTGTCGAATCAGGTGGTGGTGCATCTGTTGCCATTTATGATCATCAACAGTGACGATATGGAATCTGCTGAGATGAAAATGGCTGTTTATTTATCAAAATCAGGAATTTGCTCTTTGCATCCTTTATTAAGAGGCTGGAAAGAAGGTAAGAGATGAAGTTGTTTTTCAGAAAAGGTAAACAAGTGACGCTTTAAAGAAGGAAGATAATAACAATTAAAAATGGACAGTGATTGTTATTTGAAATTGTTTATGTTACATGTCAGCAAGATTTTTAAAAGTTTTTGCTAATATGAAAAGTATACTTTGAAAAGGAAGCTGACCCACTGATGAATTCTAAATTGTATGAAAAGAAAAATAAAAAGCAAACCTTCACAGGAAGATTGTAAAACTTTTGCCTAAATTCCTTACTCTGCTTTCAAGTGAATGTTGGTAACTAACATAAGAGCCCCTGGTATTTGATTCTTATGTATACATTCTTTTTTTTTTGTAAACAGCTCTTGAAAATGTGATTAAAAGCACAAAGTCAGAAGAACTAATTGGTGTAGCGAATCAGAAGATGATTGAGTTGCTGGCTGACAATATAAATTCAGGGAATCCCTCTTCAATGTTAAAGATGGTAGGTACACTTTTGAAGTCCACACCTTGGGTTTCCTTCTCAGAATCTTTCTGAACTCTCAGTGGTTACTTTACTAGGTTCTTCTTTTATTTAAAATAACTTTTCCATTCTTGAGTACTTTGTTTTGTTTTAAAAATATATAGTGTTATTTAGTGTATCTTGCAGATTTTTTGAAATCCTTAACATTTTGGAGAATTTATTTTATTGTGGCTATTTATTGGATCAGTAGGAATATAATGTATACTTTTTAATCTTTTTTCCTCTCATTTAAAATATTAAAGTCATGTTTTTCTTAAAAGAACAAAATATAATCTGAAAGAGGAGAAATTTTCTTTTGCCTTAGTAAATAAACCTTTTAAAAACATAAAAACATTTATCTAGTTGGCAGGTGCAATTATGTTCATTGTAATTTCTCAAATTATTTTTATAATTACTCAGAAGTCAATGCTTATTACTTTTTTAAGGTTTTATATTTATCATCTCTGAATGTAGAACAAATGATACCTAGATAGGCAGAGGTTGAGAAAATTGTTTTTATGCAAACCGAGAGCCACCATTAATGGAGTTTGTTTATTTTTCAAGGTAGAGGATTTAATAGGTGTTGGAGAGAAGGAATCCTTTAGCTTGAAGCAGAAAGTGACTTTTCATGTAGTCATGGCTGTGCTTGTCTCCTGCTGTTCGTCCTTGAAAGAAACTCACTTTCCATTTGCAACAAGAGTCTTCAGTTTGTTGCAGAAAAAAATAAAGAAGCTTGAAAGTGTCATTACTACAGTGGTAAGTAAGGAGTGCAGAGTCTCTGGAGAGTCGAATGTTGAGACCACTTTGTCATTCACAGTAGAACTGAAAATTGGAGGCTGAGATGCTGAGTCTTTGGATTCTAGAAGTAGAATATGAAGTGGCCTTTTGTAGTAGTAGATAATGAATTAGGCACTCTCTTCCTTTTGCAGGAAATGTTTTTGAGTAGTGGGATTTCAGGTTTGCGGTGTTTGTGTCTGATAATTGACTCTACTCTGTGTTATCTCTGTTGGGCCATTTTCCGAGTTATACTTAACTACATCTAGTGATAAGGAATTCACTAGATACATTACTGTTTGAATATTGTTTTGTTCTGTTGTTTACTAAAATAGATCTTTTGTATTATTTTTATTTGGATTTTGCAAGCATATTATTATCTTTGACAGTCTTACATATTGATATTTTTACCTACTATCACACCTTGAGGTTACAGATATTTTTCTTTTAATATCTGCCATAAATAGCGTCTTATAGTAGTGTCATTTTTATTTCTTGGGTTCCTTGTCGTAGGAGTTCCTCAACAAATCTCGTGTTTTTCACATTTATACCCTTAGGATTTTATAAGTTCTATCACAGCCATTATAGCTAAATTTTTGTAAACTTTATAGAAATGAATCTTCATATTTTAAAAAAGTGGCCCAGGGAATTCCCTGTTGGTCTCGTGGCTAGGACTCTGCACTTTGACTGCTGGGGCCCAGGTTTGATCCCTGATCAGGGAGTTAAGATCCCACAAGCCATGAGGCTCATCCAAAAAAAAATTAAAAAATAAAGCATAGTTCACATGAGCCCTTTTTAACTTCTTTCTTTATTTTTTGAATGCATGGTGATCTGAACTCTACTTGTTTTCAGTGGTAAAGTGTAGACAAATTGAACATTTTATTAATGGATAGATAACATGTTGTTTTGTACCTGATACCCTTTCTGAAAGTTTTGAGCATCTTTTTGGCTGTAGCAGCACATTGAGCCAATGAATTCCACCACCAGAGCCATTATCTTGAAAGTCTGGCTTTGGGTTATTTTACTTCCAAGTTATTACTCTGCACTTGTCTGCGGAATCTCATTTGTCATTTTCCTGCACCACTTCTCATGCTTCCTGTTGGCATTTTAGTGTAATTCCTATGCACCTTAACTTTATGCTTCTTATTTAGAATCATCTGCAAATCTGGGGATTTGACCGTGTATTATTCTTCAGATCAGCAGTAAAAGTGTGAAATGAAAAAAGTCTCTTTAAGGATCTCTTGGAAATGCAATTCCTTATCTTCTGTTTAGAAACATGCCTACCCTTTTTTGATAAAGCATAATTAACAGGAATAACATTTGATTTAGGGATGACTTTTAAGAAAACACAGAAAAAAATGAAGCCACGCTGAACTTATTTGTATCTTTTCTTGTGAATAGTGATGGTTAGACGTCTTAAAAAATCTGATTAAAACAACTAATCTCCCTACCCAAATACATGTATAGACAAAATTTTTCAAATTACACAATTGTACAGCCATTGCAGTCCATCTTTATAATTCATGTTCAGGACACCTTTGAATTAGTGCTGTTTTTGTTTTGCTTTAACATTTCAGGAGATCTCCCCAGAATGGCATTTTGAGCTGATGATGGACAGAGGGATACCATTGGAGCTGTGGGCACATTACGTAAAACAGCTCAACACTGCCCAGCGGATTGACGTGGAGGACTCGGTGTTACTCTTGTTTTCACTGAAAAATTTTATTCATACTCTAAAGGCTCCTAAATCTTTCCCTAAAGGTAGGACAAGCCGTGGATTCCTTGAGTGTGATACTATGGAAAACTGAAGTATTGATTCTACAGTGTTCCTTGTTTTGAATGAAAAGTTCCCAGCAGTGTATTCACAGAAGCTTATGCGCCTTTTCCCGTTCTCTTCGCGTCCCCATAGATGATACATGGTGGAATCCCGAACAGCTGCGAGAAGACAGCAGAGACTACCTGCGTCTGCTCATTGGGCTCTTTGAGATGGTTCTCAGTGGTGCTGATGCCATTCACTTTCGGGTTCTGATGAAACTTTTCATAAAGGTACCAGGTCATCTTTTTCAGACAGACTCTTCCCTTGAAGATGATGTTACAGATTATTTCAGTTTTGGTAGTTTTTAATGAAAAAGAAAGCAGACTTTTAAGCAGTGACGTGTGTGATGATGGAGGCAGGCTGGTGAAGCTGTGCTGAATCATGACAGCAGTCCATAGGTTGGACAGAGACTGACATTGCTGCCGGCCTCCTAATGTATTAGTCGTGCTCAGGCATTTAATAATCACAACAGCCCAATATATCTGGCTGACTAAAGCCATTACCAAAGAAAAACTGTGGTTCAGAGAGGCAGTTACGGATGTGCAGAGCCACTCAGTGGAGAGATTTCATCACAGCACCGTGACCTCCATGCTGCCAGGCCCAGTGGTCAGTTCTTTATCCTGTCTTAACCTCTAAACAGCATTTGACACAGTTGACATGGGTCATTCCGCCCTTAAAGTACTTTCTCAGTGAGGCTTCCTAACATCATTCTTGTCTGGGTTGTCTGCTTGGTGACCTCATCCTTCTCATTGTTTGAGCCCAAAATTATAGAGAAGTCCTCTGAACACCACTGCCAATAAGTCCTTTGAACTCGTCTATATCCTTCCCAGTGGGTTAAAGTACCCAGCAGAGATGAATTTTAAAGTGACTAGACAAAGCAAAACACTGCAGTAAATTGTTTTTTGTAATTGTACACTAGAGGAAATTAGTGTACAAATTGGAATCAACTTATTTGAGTAAAGGGCTTCCCTGGTGGCTCAGATGGTAAAGAGTCTGCCTGCAATGCAGGAGTCCCAGGTTCAGTCCCTGGGTCGGAAAGATCCCGTGGAGGAGGGAATGGCTACCCACTCCAGTCTTCTTGCCTGGAGAGTCCCTCGGACAGAGGAACCTGGCGGGCTACAGTTCATGGGGTCGTGAAGAGCCAGACACGATTGAGCGACTAACACTTTACATACTATTTGAGTAAAGTTAACGTCACTATCTTTTTTTGTTTTTTAGGTACATTTAGAAGATGTTTTTCAGTTATTCAAGTTCTTTTCTGTTTTATGGACCTACGGTTCTAGCCTGTCAGACCCACTCAACTGCAGAGTGACAGCCGCGCTGCAGACGCAGGCTCTCTATGTGGGCTGTGCCCTACTCTCTTCTCAGAAGGCACAGTGCAAACATCAGCTGGCCTCTGCGTCTTCTCCAGGTACTACGAGTAGCCTTGTCCTGTTTTGTCATGACCAGCTGGTAATGCTTCCTCTGTGTGAGATGTGTGAAGGTTGTGGTTTGGAGAATTTGGTTTTATTAGTGTGAGTGCACTCTCTCTCTCGCTGTAGGAGTGTGTGTGTGTATGTATATGTAGGCCGTTTGTGGTTGCTTTTATATTGCTTTTAAGTTCTAAATATCAATTGCAAAATCTTCCCAAAACAGATAACAAAAATGGTAGGTGATTGATTTTGGGTTTTTACTATCCAACTGTTCATTTTTTGAGTAGTAACAAGCTATCTAGGGAAACCAAACCATCTTAATACAATTCAGCATTTAACTGATTGATTGTATAAAATTGGTCTCCATTCAGGCAACCCTTCAGGATTTATCTCTTTTATCTGGTATAAAGTAATTTTCATGTTGGGCACTCAGTAATGAAACAGCCAAAAATAAAACTTATGTTTTTTATAAGTGAAATTATAAATTTTGCAAAACATGCAGAATTTCATAAAGTTGATATGAATATGATTTTGAGAAGTGGATTGACTTATAAAGTTATTGTCAAATGAGAGGATCTGGCAGAATCAGACCCTATAGTGACTGAAGGTGAGAAAGTTGATGAGGATGATGGATCATTTTAGTATGAGAGGAAGAAGAGTGGCCCGTGGAAAATCTGAACATGCTTTTATTCCCAAATCACTCTTTATAAGTGGTCTGTGAAAGCAGAGTGAATGATCCTACATTTTCCTCAGAACAATCTCTCAGTGTTTTATTAGCTCCTTGAAAGAGGACATAATTATGATTATAATCAAAATTTTGTTATATGTGAGATAGATACAATTTTAAGTTTTACTTACAAAGTAAATCCCATGAATGTAATTCCTTTTCCACTGCTTACTGTAAAATTGCAGTCCTCTTTTTAAATGGGTTTACTTTTTTTTGTTCAATTTATGTTTTGGCTCTCGGTATGTTCATTGTTGCAGGCAGGCTTTCTCGAATTGTGATGAGCAGGGGCTACTCTAGTTTCGACACATAGGCTTCTCATTGTGGTGGCTTTTCTTGTTGAGCACAGGCTCTAGGGTGCTCCAGCTTCAGTAGTTGTGGTACACAGGCTTAGTTGCCTTTTGGCATGTGGAGTCTTCTCAGACCAGGGGTCGAACCCATGTCCCCTGTATTGGCAGGTGGGTTCTGGACCACCAGAAAGTCCTGGATTTACTTTTAAGAAAATGTATTTAGGTTTTTTGGATGTGAACTTCCTGCACATTTCTTAAACTTTTTCATTGAATACATTGCAAGCATCTTTCTATATTAATATCTATAATTATATATTTTTTAAATGTCTGCAGAATATTTTATATGGAAATATGCCATATTTTATGAAAATAGTTATCCACAGTTAAACTTGTGAGTTTAAAAAAAAGTCACAAGTAGTTAGATTTTCTAGTTAGGTATGAAATGTGCTATCCTTTAGCATCAAAGGCAGTGGCTTCTCAGGGCCATGTCTCTTTGTAGGCAGCACGGCAAAGGACCTAACGTTTCCTGTGGCGTTGCAGCAAGATGAGCTCCCTTCATACTCCTGCTGCTTTGCTTTCTGTCACCTCCCCCTTCCTAAAGTACTTTTGCATTTAAGCTCCCTAGACATGTCACTACTACTACTAAGTCGCTTCAGTCGTGTCCGACTCTGTGCGACCCCATAGACGGCAGCCCACCAGGCTCCCCCATCCCTGGGATTCTCCAGGCAAGAACACTGGAGTGGGTTGCCATTTCCTTCTCCATAGACATGTCACAGGACTCTGTTAAAAACAGGAGAGGTGCGTTCTGTTCTGCTTGAAAGCTCAAGGACCACTAGCATCGCCTAGGCCCAGATAGAGGGCGCTTACTCATTGCACCTGTCCTCAGACCACTCCACTGTGAGTGTGCAGTGAGCTGCTGCTGGTGCTAAGTCCTTCAGTCGTGTCCAACTCTGTACAACCTCAGAGATGGCAGCCTACCAGGCTCCTCTGTCCCTGGGATTCTCCAGGCAAGAACATGGGAGTGGGTTGCCATTTCCTTCTCCAATGCATGCATGCTAAGTTGCTTCAGTCGGGTCCGACTCTGTGCAACCCTATGGACAGCAGCCCACCAGGCTCCTCTGTCCACAAGATTCTCTAGGCAAGAACACTGGAGAGGGTTGCCATTTCCTTCTCTGCAGTGAGCTTCTAGCCATACCTTATCAAAAAGGAATCTTGGCTGGTATTTGTTTTCATATAATTACAGAAAACATGATGTTGTTTAAAAGAAAAAGAAAAAGGACTGGAAATTCTAGCAAATAGATACCTGGGCCTGAAGCTGCCCTTGTGAATTCAACTTTTCAGCTGTTCATTTCTGGCTTTATTTTGTAAATTAATTTTCTGGAGACCAGGAAAGTCTAACTTTTATATGACCTCAGAAAGATATGAACACTTGTCATACTGTTTCTTGGCATTCCAGAAGTAGTATATATAGAATGGATCATTTCTAGCAAGATAAAAATTACCAAAATTTGCCCCAGTAGATAGCATGGAATAAAGCATAAATAACTAACTACTATAAAAGGAATTTAGTTATCTTTATCCCAGAGACTTTTCTTTCAAAAAACCCTGATTCAGTTGCTTTCACAGATTCATTTTACCAGATCCTTGAAGCCAGTTTATTTCAATGTTGTTGAGCTGAGCAGGGCATAGAATGAAGGAAAGCTTCCAGATTTTGTTTAAAACCAGCACAACATGCTGACAGACAAAAGGCAATGGGTGCTTTGAATAATAATGCAACAATTCTAAATAAAATATATGTTGGGTCCAGGAGCATTATTTTAGAGAGTAAACATTTCCCCAGAGTTCATTCCAGCAGGACAAAATTGGTTCAAAACTAGGAACTCTATTATGTAATTGGCTAGAGAAAACTCATATAATCATGTCCAAAGATCTGAAAAGGCATGAGATAAAAATCAGTAACTATTCCTAATTAAGTGACAGCAGAATAGGAGTAACATGATGAAAATACTTCTCAAATCAGAAGCTAGTATTTTTGCCACATAGTTGGGGAAACAGAAACATTCTTGTTAAATTCATCATTTTTATTGAATATGGTTCTAATTGGCAGAAATAGATGCCTTTCAAATACTAGTGGGATGTATGAATGATAAAGCTGACATCCCAGATCTGTGGGGTTCTTAGGTCGAATATTAAACAGGACATCTGGCTAGTCATTTGGAAATATTAAAGAAGTTTGACTCCAGCCTTATTCCTTAGACAAAAATGTGAGCTGAACTAAAGATTGCACATTAAGAAGAAAACTTAGCTTTAGTGTTAGAAAATGTGCAGTACATATGATCACTATCTAAATATAGAGGTAGATACTTTTTAAAGAGAGCACCTTTCTAAGCAACATATAAAGCTAAAAGAAAGATTGTTTTATAAAGCTATAATGTTTCCACGTCAAAAAGAATGTGAAAGCAAACATCAATTCAGGACAAAATATCTGCCAAGCCTGATGCCCAAGCGGGTTATTTCCTCTGCACACTTGCTCAGGGGTGTATGTACAGGGCGTTGGTTGCAGCGGTTTTAATGCCAAAAGACTAGAAACAATCTAAACTTTTACTAGTGAGGTACTAGTTTTTAAAAATATGGACAACACAATCTAGCATTTGTGTACAATTTTAAAAGGCTATTTAAGTTAGATATGTATGTATCAACAGTGGTATGGGAAACGCTCCCAGTGTACACTGAGATGTGAGAGCAGCTGTGCAGAATAGGACATGTGTGCTCGGGTCGCATGTATTTTCAGACAAGCACACCAGTATACATCTAGCATTTCTCTAGGGTAGTGAAATGATTAAACAGTGCCTTCAGAGATGGGGTTTGAGCTGGGAGGAAGGCTTTCATCATGTACCGCTTGATACTGTTGCATTTATGCTGTTTCAATGTTTTCAATTGTTGCTTAAGTGTTTCTCCCTTTGGTTTTAGTGGTGATATCGCTACTCATTAATCTGGGTAGCCCCATAAAAGAAGTGCGCAGGGCTGCCATTCACTGTCTCCAGGCCCTCAGTGGAGTGGCGTCCCAGTTTCACCTGGTCATAGATCATGTGGTTCCTAAAGCAGAGGAGATCACCTCAGATGCCACCTACATTGTTCAGGTAAACTCAGTGGCAGAGAAGATGGAGTGTGTGCAGACCGTTGTGGACACGTGAGCCATTCTCCCCTTCGTTGATGTTCTCCTTTGCAGGGCATTTGATTGGATAAGTCATTGAATTTAGAAATTGATATGTCAATATCTGCACATCTTTATCCCTTAATCTTAAAAAGATAAGCAGCATCATGTTGCATTTCTGCTATCTTGTCACTGGCTAAAAGACCAGTGTTGGTAGTAAGCTACCAGTTGAGTAGTGATACCATTTCCTATTCAGGTTTCAAGGGGAAATGAAAAATCGTGAGCTGTGTTGCATCATTTGGGAAAGCATCTTCCCTGAGTAGCACATGGAGCCCCCACCCCCTTTGTTTTAAGCCACTTTTCTTTTTTTGTATCCTAGGACTTGGCAGCTTTATTTGAGGAACTGCAGAGTGAAAAGAAGCTGAAATCTCATCAGAAGTTATCTGAAACTTTGAAAAACCTCCTTTATTGTGTATATAGTTGCCCATCTTATATTACAAAAGATTTGATGAAAGTACTTCAGGACATCAACAATGAGGTATGTGTAATTTAAGTGGGCTATATCCATTCCAGGTGAAGTTAGTGAAGATTATTTTAATTAGTCATGTGTGTACAAGACTGTGTGAGAGTTATATATATACACACTCAGGCGTGGATAGTTTCATATTAATGTGAGAGAGAGAAGAGCTGAGGTGGAGGAAAAAGATACAGGGTACAAAAAACAATCAGTACTGCATTTCTGTCCATTTTAAAATTGTGTGTTATCTGTGTCTCATCATTGACTTGATGTTAAATGAATTTTAAAATCACCGGGAAAACCGATGACAATGCATTGATGAAAAACAGTTTGTGTTTATTCTCAGGTGAAAATCTCCACAAAATAATAATATTTGAACATAAAAGTCTATGTATATTTCAAAATTGTTTACTCTTTTTAAAAATATACATGGCTGTACATTTCTGGAGAGGTTGGGGGGAGAAACAGAGCTTTCTCTATGGTTCCAGGGAAGCCTGTGTTACAAAAGAAAGAGGTTTATGAACCACTTGTGTAATGCTTTGTGCTTGTAAACCAGAGAAAACTGCTCCTTATCCTTGTGTTCCAAAAACTCCTCTGGACCTTACCAATCTTGGGACTTGACTGCAAGTTGGAGAAGTAAGAGAGCGGTAGCGTTGTTTAGTCTCTAGGTCAAGTCTGACTCTTGTGACCCTGTGGACTGTAGCCCGCCAGGCTCCTCTGTCCATAGATTTCCCAGATAAGAATACTGGAGTGGGTTGCCATTTCCTTCTCCAGGGGATCTTTCCAACCCAGGGATCAAACCTGAGTCTCCTGCATTGACAGGTGAAATCTTTACCACTGACCCACTAGTGATGGAGAATGCAATGGCACCCCACTCCAGTACTCTAGCCTGGAAAATCCCATGGACGGAGGAGCCTAGTGGGCTGCAGTCCATGGGGTCGTGAAGAGTTGGACACGACTGAGTGACTTCACGTTCACTTCTCACTTTCATGCATTGGAGAAGGAAATGGCAACCTACTCCAGTGTTCTTGCCTGGAGAATCCCAGGGACGGTGAAGCCTGGTGGGCTGCCATCTATGGGGTCGCACAGAGTCAGACATGACTGAAGCGACTTAGCAGCAGCAGCAAGCCACTAGTGAAGCCCAAAAGAGGATAAAATGGAGTAAAAGACATTTCATTATATTGTCCAGGCCAAGAAAATAGATGGCCTGTGTCAGCTCTGTGTTATTCCCGATCCAGTTTAACCTAGGAATTGACAGTCTTGTTCTATGAAGCAGTGTCCCCAAGCTTCTTGGCACCAGGGACTGGTTTTCTGGAAGACAGTTTTTCCACAGAAGGGGTGGCGGGATGGTTTCGGGATAATTCAAGGGCATTACTTTTATTGTGCACTCTCTTTCTGTTTTGTGGCCATCTTGGGATAGTCTGCCTTGACTTTAAGGTTAGGGCTCATGCTTCTGTGAATCTAACGCCACCGGTGATCTGACTGTAGGAGAAATTCAGGCGGTAAAGCAAGTGATGGCGAGCAACTGTAAATACAGATGAAACTTCACTCACTCGTCTGCTGCTTACCTCCTGCCGTGTGGCCCAGTTTCTAATGGGCTACAGCCCAGCCCTGGTCCACAACCCCGGGATTGGGTATCCCTGCTGTAAAGGACCAAATAATAACTGTTTTAGGGCCTGTGGCTGTACAGACTCTGTTGCAGATGCTCTGCTCTCCCATCATATTGCCAAAGCACCCTCAGACAGTATGTAAACAGAAGAGCATGCCTGTGATTTTTAACAAAATTTACAGAAACAGATGGTCCTCTGAACATGTCCTGCAAGCCATAATTTGCTGGCTGCTGCTTTAGTTATTGAAGACTTCACATATATAATTTGAAGTAATATTAATTATACCAAGTTGGAAATGTTGTGTGGAAAAGCTTAATTTTATTTTTGTAGTCTAAAACTTCAGTTTGTATTTCCTGTTTTCAGAAAGTCTTAGAATGCCCACAGATTATTAGTGCTGAAAGATTCAGAGCTTTTGATTATTACAGACTGAACTGTCATGAGGGACCTGGGTGCCTTAGTTGGATTAATAGCTGTCCTTATGTCTAAGAGGTCATTACTGTTGGTTTTTTTCTTCTGTGTTAAGCTTCCAGTCTTACAAACATATCTTTGGATGTTTTTGTACAGCAAGGAAAAATTTACATCAGTATAAATAACTATTTACTAATAAATTTTCCAAACTTTAGCTGGTGCTTTCTCAGCTGTTGTCAATGATTGACCAACTTTTAGAAAAGAGCCAGAAGGAGCCCACAGCTGTCCTGAAAGATGAGGCCATTGCCCTGCATCTCGCTCTGGGAAAATATAATGAATATTCAGCTTCTCTTTTACATAAGAACCCGAAGAGTCTAGATATATTTTTAAAAGCTGTGCACACAACAAAGGAACTTTGTACGGGAATGCCAACCATTCAGATTACAGCTCTCGAAAAGGTCAGTGATTTCTTTCAGTTAAGCTTTTGAAAATTTGTAATGTTTACTTCGAGAAGATAAATGGTCTGAACATGTTTCAAAGGAATATGATATATTTGACCCATTTTTTCAAAACTGGATGATGTACATGAGTCATTTAAACTGACAAAATGGGGACCAGTTTCACATTGTAAGACCATGATGGAAACATCATTTTTAGAATTCAGATTTGTTCATAGATCTCAATTGCCTTTTTTCCGCCTCTAGATTACGAAGCCATTTTTCGCAGCTATAACAGATGAAAAGGTTCAGCAGAAACTTTTGTGCGTGTTGTTTGATTTACTGGTGAACTGTAAGAACTCACATTGTTCTCAGACTGTTAGCAGTGTTTTCAAAGGGGTAAGTTGCAAACTTGTCATTTGTTTATTAATATTTATTCTCTTCCAAGTAATGCCATGTTTAAGCCTTCTCCCTTTTGTAATTCCTTTAGGAAGTCAGATACTCCCACTAGCCAGAACCATAGAAAAGTAGGTCATAGAGAAGTGCAAAGTCAAAGTTGTAAGTCCTCACTATTACTTTTACGGGATGAAATACTTAGTTTTGAACAGTAGGGTGTGTGTTAGTTTAGGTGTTACTCACCTTCTAGGCAAGAACAGGAAGGAATAGTGACTTGATGTTCAGCAGGGTCACGGATTATTATTCTACTTAATTTAAGTTGTTTAATGACACATAGAATGGAATTGAGAATCTGCTCTTTGGTTTATATGTATGTTGAAACCTAGCTGTAGATCTGAATAACTACCTAATTACCCTGTGTGATGCTTTATTGTGCCTTTTAGGGAAATTTTCTTTCACAAAAATACATAATAGCATGGTGAAGTACTAGTATCCAGATTCTGCAGTTCTCAAAATTATAACATATTTTCTTAGATTTCTAAGAAAGTTTGTTCTAAGTGGAACAAAGTAAGGTACAGAGCAGTGTGATAATGTGCACCTGTGTGTGTCTAATCATTATAGAGCTGTTGGTATATGGAAAATTCCCCAAGGAATACGTAAGGGGTTGTCAGTGAAGTTTCCCTTTGTGTATTAGACTGGGCTCTAGGGTCATAGGGAGACATAAAATGGGACAGAGACGTTTGCATTGTATCTCTTTAAATCTACGTAAACTGCTCTAATCCCGTGGAATCCTCTCATCACCCATTCCTCCTTAATATTATAGATTTCTGTTAATGCTGAACAAGTCAGAATAGAACTGGAGCCACCAGATAAAGCCAAGTCCTTAGGCACAATTCAGCAGACGAGGAGGCAGAAGATGCAGCCCAAGTAAGCGTGGCTGTCCCCAGGCCGTGAATGATTGGACCCATTGTGACTTTTTTTGATGCCCTTCAGTGTGGCATAATTGGTTACAATAGTTTGTACTTAACATTGACAGTATTTGCTTTTCTTTTTGTCTTGTCTGGTTCCCAGAAAATCACAAGATCAAGAATCAGTCCAGGAAGTTGGAGGTTCTTACTGGCAAAGAGTAACCCTTATCCTGGAATTATTGCAACACAAAAAGAAACTCAAAAATCCTCAGATACTGATACCGACTCTTTTTAACCTGCTGTCAAGGTAATGACACTTGCTTTGATCTGTGAGAGAGTAAGATTCTAATTCTTGGCTGTTTTCACACTCTATTCTTGCTCCGCTAGTCTGTAAAACAATGCAAGTTGAATACTGTAGATTTAAAGAATGGGTATAGGAACCTGTTTGCCAAGGCCTGAAACTCGCCTTCATCCTGTATTGTGTAGTAAATGAGCACTTACCTTGCAGCCTGCTTGCCTGCTTCAGGCTCTGTCCCGTGTTCCTGGGGCATCATGACCTCTGTTTAAGGGTGCAGTGTGACACTAGTGTCTTTTAGCCCTGGATCGTTAGATAGGCATAGTGTGTGCCTTGCATGGTGGGTGTGTGTTCTCGTCTGAAGAAAGAGTAATTCTCAAGGTTGTCCTCTAAGAAGGTTCAAAATGGGTTGATGGAGAGTTCGGTAGAAAGGAAAGGTAATGTGACGTCAGCGCCTGCCCGCAATAGAAGAATCAGCGTTAGAAATCTCACACTGTGTTTACAGACGTAATGTTAATATTTTAGTTCTTCCTCATTTAATATATGCTCTAGGCATTGGTCATTACTGCAGAACGGAAACTGTACAACCCTTTCATTTCCCATCGTTTCTCTTCCGGGATTCCTGAAGGTGTTTAGAGCCTTTGCCACCGGAGCAGGGAAGCATGGAATACACCAAACAGTTAATTCTTAGTTGTCTGCTTAACATCTGCCAAAAACTGTCTCCAGAAGGTGGCAGAATACCCAGAGGTGCGTACTTTGTTGGCAGCAAGTGGGGACGGATTGTCTGCTCTGAGTGTGAATGTACCTCCACTTGGGATTTTTTCTTTCTTGCCCTGTAGACACTCTGGATGAGGAGAAATTCAACGTGGAATTGATAGTCCAGTGCATTCGTGTTTCTGAGATGCCTCAGACCCATCACCACGCCCTTCTGCTCTTGGGCACTGTTGCTGGAATCTTCCCTGTAAGTGTTAATGATTTCAAGGCTTATGCAGATATTGTGGATGTTTTCTTCCGTGGACATATGTAGGCGCGCATGGTTGGGATTCTGTGACGTTCTGGATCTTACAGTGCAGGTGGGACTCCCAGGCCTGCCTCTTTAGTGGAGGCAGTGAGCTGGTTGATCTTTCTAAGCTTTGGCTCCGCCTTTTGTAAAGTGGAAAATACCGTAACCTTCTTAGAATCGTGAGAGTGGGTCTGGATAATTTATGGTTAGCACTTAGCATGGCACTTGGTGCAAGGTAACGCCAGTAAGTGGACTTAAAAGTAATTTGATTATAAACTACCTCAGTTAAAGAAATCGTGTTCCTTATAGAAATACTTCATTTAAAGATTTTTGAAGAGATGGAAATTATTTTCATCTAAGGGATATGTTCCTAATTGACGATTTTTGTTCTCCATGAGCTTCTGTGGGTCTCTTAATCTACTAAAATCATGTGTAAGATTTAATGTGTATGGGATTTTTTTTTCCCTTGGTATAAAGTCAGTAGCCCTCAAAGGGGTTGATAATCCAGAAACAATTAAGAATCATTGATATTTTTCTGTTTTTATTGAAATATAGTTCATATTGTTACAATACGAAGTGTGCGATTTAGTGGCTCTAGTTTACTCATAGAGTTGTACAGCTATCACCATTATGTATTTCCAGAACACTTTCATCAACCTCAGAAAGAAACCCCATATGCGTTAGTGTTCAGTCCCCATTCCCTTTACCACCAGCACCACCACCTCTGGCAGCCACCTATCTGCTCTTCTGTTCTGGACATTTCCTGTGAATGGAATCATATAATATGTGGCCTTTTTTGTGTCCTACTTTCTGCACTTCGCATGTTTTCAAGGCTAATCCATTTAGAAGCTTGAATCAGCACTCCGTTTATGGCTGAGTAGTAAACCGTTGTAGGACTTTTCCTAGTAGCTCAGTGGTAAAGAATCCGCCAGCAATGCAGGAGACGTGGTTCAATCCCTGGGTTGGGAAGATCCTCTGGAGGAGGGCATGGCAACCCACTCCAGTATTCTTGCCTGGGGAATCCCATGGGTGGAGGAGCCTGGCAGGCTAAGTCCACGGGGCCATAAAGAGTCAGACACAGCTTAGAGACTAAACAACAGCAATAACAATAAACCCTTGTATGTACATTATTTTATTTATCTGTTCAGTAATTGATGGACATTTAAGTTGTTTCCAGTTTTTATCTGTTCATTAATTGACGTATTTGTTGTTTCCACTTTTTGGCTGTTAATCATGCTGCTGTGAACATTCATATAGGAGGTTTTGTGTGAACGTGTTTTCACTATTTTCAGTAGGAGTAGAATTGCCGGGTCTATGCTAACTTTAACTTCATGAGAAACTGTCAGGCCATTTTCAAAGTGAGGTCATTTTGTGCCCACCACGCAGTGTCTAGGGGTTCTAATTTGTCCACTCCCTCACAGTTATTACTGTCTGTCTTTTTTATTATACTTGTCCAAATCGGTGCTTTCTGATTTGGATTTTGCATTTCCCTCATAACTGATGTTGATCATCTTTTCATGTGCTTATCAAGTGTTTATTTGTGAAGAAATGTCTTTGTGCATCATTTGCCTGTTTTTAAGCTGGGTTATATATTTTTATTGCTGAATTGTAATGAATCTTTGATATTTGATCTGCTTAAGATGGAAAATGTTGAAAAATGTGTTTGCTTTCAGGATAAAGTTCTACACAATATCATGTCTATTTTTACATTTATGGGAGCCAATGTGATGCGTCTAGATGATACTTACAGTTTTCAGGTTATCAACAAGACAGTGAAAATGGTTATTCCAGCACTTATTCAGGTGAGTTTTCTACCGTCATTGGTGTTATATTTTTTAATTTTTAAGATTTTACATAGCGTGAGATTCAAGTAGTAGTTAATAAATGACATTAAAAGCCTCTCCAGAATGCTCAGGTATCAGTGCCCATTAAATTTTAGAGTGGTGAAGCGAAGGAGTAGTCTTGGAAATAATATCTTTTCCAGAAATATCTATAAACATCCCTAGCTGATTGTCCTGTACTGCAAGGATATAAACTATACAAGTACCTTAACGTTCTTCTGACAAAGTGAATTTACAGTCAGGGTATATCTCAGGACAATGCATCAGTTTGATGAGACCCTTAAGTAGGTCTGTGCAGATAGGAAGTTTTAAAGGTACGGTGGCAAATGTGTTAATGTACAATTTAACAGACGTTTAGCAAGTGTTCTGTGAAACTTAGCACACAAAGAGTTGACTGAGACCTGGTCTCTATCAGCCTAGTCTCAGGAAGAAGTGAAGACTTTGAAGCTAAAAAATGGCCTTGAAGATGAACAGGCATGGTTATCCACTTGTGTTTTCTCTTTACCTCCACTGTTGTTACGTTCTTTTCTCATGTTATTGACCATTTCCTAAGTGACCATACTGAGCACCTTCTCCTTTTAATCTTGGTGTAAGGTTGGTATTCTTTGTGTGCAGCAAATTAGCCGGTATGGGACACATATATAAAAAGGAAAATAGCATCATGCATTCGTGTGGTGTATGCCAGTGGGGTAGATAAACACTGAGGAGTTCATTGTAGGGGAGGCCCATATGGGCCAGAATGACCACAGACTTCCATAAGAAACGCACTTCAAACTGGTATGAAGAGGGTGGGATTTGTTCTCTGAAACAGCTGGCAGTCCCGGCCTGGGGTTGTGCGCAGTGTGTGTGAGGGATGTGGAAACAAAGTCGGGTGGAAGTAGGGGTGCTGGGTTAGCTGGTCGTGTCTCTTTCTCCATTCTTTCATTCATTCAGCAGTTGTCTTTCATGCACCCATACCAGATGGTCAGAATTGTATTCTGAAAGCAACAGGGGGCTGTTGGCTTTGTACTGCTGCACTTGTTAGATGATACCGTCCTTCTCCAGGCGTAGCTCAAATCCTGTTTGGTTTTTCTGGACACCCCAAGAGCAGCCTGCTCTCAGGGCCTGTGGTTGGCCTCTGCCTTCTTTTCACGGGAGCGTGTTGTCTGGGGAGATGATCTGCCCCCTTCCAGGCAGGGCTCATGTCTTGCACTTTGTGGTCCCCTCATGGGAACATAGTCTGTACTCCTTGAATACCTATTGATTGGTCTTTGATTGTTAGAATTCCTTTGATAACTATCTTGGGGGCACATCAGAAGGCCTTTTTGAGTCTACTTAATGCTTGTCTCATGGTGAGTTGTTGGCTTCTCCTTGCTGTCCCCTGCTTGTTGCCCTGCAGTCTGATGCTGGCGACTCCGCCGAAGTCACGAGGAATGTGGAGGGCATCGTGGTCAAGATCATTAACGTGTTTGTGGATGCGCTGCCCCACGTGCCCGAGCACAGGCGCCTGCCGGTCCTTGTCCAGCTTGTTGACACACTGGGCGCAAAGAGGTTCCTCTGGGTTCTCCTGGTCCTGCTCTTTGAACAGTACGTCACTAAAACCGTGCTGGCGGCCGCCTATGGAGAAAAGGTCAGAGCGCAGAGCAGGGTGACGAGAAAATGGGAAGTGTTTCACGGTGTTTCACTTAGATTTTGCATTAATTTTCACTTTAAACTTGTGGCTGGTGATGCTTAATGCGCATAAGCTCAGAATTGCTTTTAAAGGCATTTTTTATATTCTTTAGACCTAGTTCCAGAGCCTGAGGCACTGAATATCCTTGGGAGTAACAGGATTCTCCTGAGGGTGACTGGAATTTAAGAAAACAATTGGTGCCATGCTGGGTGGGTCTGTTTTAAGCCCAACAGCATAGGGCTGTACAGGAATTAAACTGTGTCTCATTTCAGGGGGCAGGGGAGGAGAGTCAGTGTTATAGAGGCCAGTGAGATGCAGGTAACTGTTTTGAAAAGTCCTGTTGAGAGAGATGACGGGGGGCTTACAGGTCCGAGGCTGTTTCTAAATGACTTCTTAGACAGTGGGATCCAGGGATAGATCTAGAACCTGTGTTAAGGTTCTAGAAATCCTAAAGCAGTTTATCCTGGACTTACACCTCTTAATTTTTGTAAGTTGGCTTTTATTATGTAAGGAGCTCACTATCTGATTCTTCTGGTCATACACATGACCAGAAATCCTAAGCAGAAATCCTAAAGCAGTTTATCCTGGACTTACACCTCTTAATTTTTGTAAGTTGGCTTTTATTATGTAAGGAGCTCACTATCTGATTCTTCTGGTCATACACATGACCAGAAATCCTAAGCAGAAATCCTAAAGCAGTTTATCCTGGACTTACACCTCTTAATTTTTGTAAGTTGGCTTTTATTATGTAAGGAGCTCACTATCTGATTCTTCTGGTCATACACATGACCAGAAATCCTAAGCAGAAATCCTAAAGCAGTTTATCCTGGACTTACACCTCTTAATTTTTGTAAGTTGGCTTTTATTATGTAAGGAGCTCACTATCTGATTCTTCTGGTCATACACATGACCAGAAATCCTAAGCAGAAATCCTAAAGCAGTTTATCCTGGACTTACACCTCTTAATTTTTGTAAGTTGGCTTTTATTATGTAAGGAGCTCACTATCTGATTCTTCTGGTCATACACATGACCAGAAATCCTAAGCAGAAATCCTAAAGCAGTTTATCCTGGACTTACACCTCTTAATTTTTGTAAGTTGGCTTTTATTATGTAAGGAGCTCACTATCTGATTCTTCTGGTCATACACATGACCAGAAATCCTAAGCAGAAATCCTAAAGCAGTTTATCCTGGACTTACACCTCTTAATTTTTGTAAGTTGGCTTTTATTATGTAAGGAGCTCACTATCTGATTCTTCTGGTCATACACATGACCAGAAATCCTAAGCAGAAATCCTAAAGCAGTTTATCCTGGACTTACACCTCTTAATTTTTGTAAGTTGGCTTTTATTATGTAAGGAGCTCACTATCTGATTCTTCTGGTCATACACATGACCGTCCTTTTGGTCAGTGTGGAGTGGCTTTGTGTGCTGAGAAGTATTTTTAAAATGCTTCCCTTATTTGTACTTGTTAAGTAATGTAAATTGGAGAGGTACGGTTTTATTACTTCTTTCTCTCCTCTACGCAGGATGCTATTTTAGAGGCAGACACTGAATTTTGGATTTCCGTCTGTTGTGAGTTTAGTGTCCAGCATCAGATCCAAAGCTTGATGACTATCCTTGAGTACTTACTGAAGCTGCCAGAGGACAAAGAAGGTAGGTGTAAGTCAGATGTTAATTACCGTTTGATCTGGAAGCTTGAGAGAAGCAGAAGACGATGCACTGTATCCTCAGAACCCATGGCATGTCTTTAGAAGGCTTTTTTAAAGGAAGTCAGTCATTTATATGGCTGTTACCTTCTCAGATCTTTGTAGAAAACAGTAAGTAGGATTTCTACCTGCCATTCCTCAAACGTTGGTTTTTGTGTCTCTGTGCTGGTCTGTGGGCTGTGGAGTGTTCTGAGTGGGATGAATTATAGTAAAAAGACAGCAAGTTAGTAGGACCTTATTAGCTGTATCTAGGCTTTCCATTAAAATGCGAGCCATGTGTGGTGACAGGCTAAGTACAACAAAGCCTGAATTTTGATTCACCCTCTAGGACAGTGATTTGTAAGTGGCCCACCAGTAGACACATACCCCTTTTATATTTGATACATTTGAGTGTGAAGTTTTATAGAGTTTAAGGACAAATGTCCTCAGAGTTTAGGTTTAAATGTTGAAGGGGAGGGATGACCTTCAGTCCTTCAGTCCATTGTGGGCCATCAAAGTACATGCCTCTTTAGCTTCAGAAATGGGGTATGGAGCCAGTTTAGACTCCTTTTGCAATATCTTTGTCTTCCATTTGTTTCTCAGTTGCCTTGTTTTTTGTTTGTTTGCTTTTGTCTTATATACTCTATTCTCAGGGCTGTTGGATATCTTATTTGTAAATATATCTTTCACTAATTTAGAAGAGGAAAAAGTGGATATAACAAATTTTATATATATATATGTATGTATTATAGGGCTTCCCTCGTGGCTTAGACAGTAAAGAATCTGGCTGCAATGCAGGAGACTCAGGTTTGATCCTCGGGTTGGGAAGATCCCCTGGAGAAGGGAATGCTATAATACTTACTCCAGTATTCCTGCCTGGAGAATTCCATGGGCAGAGGAACCTGGCAGGTTACAGTCCATCTCATGGCAAAGAGTCAGACATGACTGAGCAACTAACACTTTCACTTTCTTTTCATGTATATTATATGGATATGTTTAGTAATATACATGTATTTTATGCATAACAGAGTTCTCCCTAAAACTTGTATGCATTTACCATGCTCATTAATATCTGTATCTATACACTAAAATATCAGGTTGAAGATGAGTGAGGTCACTTGTTCGTTGTTCTTTTTCAGAAACCATTCCTAAATCAGTATCTAACAAGAGCGAATCACAAGAAGAAATGCTACAGGTCTTTAACATAGATGCTCACACTAGCAAGCAGCTGCGGCATTTTAAATTTCTGTCTGTGTCCTTCATGTCTCAGCTCCTGGCTTCCAGCAATTTTATCAGAAAGGTGAGATGTTCTTTAAATGTATTTATGATATAATTTTGCTTTTCCTGAAGAAATTGTGATTTAGGCTAGTAAAAATAGCTTGGCAAGTCTCTCATGAAAACATGAGGCATGCCCGTAATAGAAAACAAATAGTGCTGTTCACGTCAGCATGGACATGTGTTGGGCACGACCTCCTAAGATTGTATATGCATGAACCCTGTGGCTCAGCAGTTCTACCCTCAGTGGTACATACCTGCAGAGTGTATGAATGTGTGCACCAAAAGACATTGGAAAGTATGTTAATGGTAGCGTGATTGATGGTGCCAGGACTGGGAACAGTCCAAGGGTCCATCAGCAGCGGAGTGGATAAAGTGTCTGTCATCGTCACTGGACGTGGGTGAACCTCACTGACACACTGTTGACACTCATCAGTGTAACATCGAAGGAAAGAAGGCAGAAAGAATGCATCCTGCCACTCCTGTCGTATTAAGTTCAAAAACAGGCAAAACACACTTGTGGTTTTCGAAGTAACAACGGTGTCTGTCTTTGGAAGGAGGAGAGGGCAGGAGTCGGGGTCAGGTAGGGGAGGAATTCTGAGGTGCCGATAATACGTTGTTTCTTTACCACATATAGTGAGCTCTGCACACACTATTTGTGCACCTTTCTGTTTGTGTGCTAAACTTTAAACAACAAGAGAAAGAAGTATATATGGAAACGAAGACATGAAGAAACAGAAAGAAGAGTCAGGGTCACGACCAGGAACACAAGAATGGCTGAGCGTTTGAATATCCCTGTCCTTATAATGCATGCACTGATCGAGAGAGGAAATCTGTGATCACTGAAGTATTCAGACAAACAGCTTAGTGAATTCTGTACTTACTCATGACTTAAGGACAATGATCGTCAGCATCATGAGGTCGGTGGAACTCCTTGGCCTGATGAAGACGTGGTTTATACCACACTTCATCGTGAGACCTGAACGTGTGCCCATCAGAGCTTGGAACAAGGGTGCCCTGGGTCACTGTTCACACTCAGCTAACGGAACAAAGTGTAAGAATCAAAAAAGGACGTGACAAACTTGCTCAACTAGTAATTAGCTAAGCAGGCTTGCTTGAGAGTGACCAGTGTAGACACTGCTTGTGTCAAGCAGAGTCGAGGACGGTGATGATGCCTGATGATGCGAGTGGATCAGTGTGACTGGACATCGGCTGGCCACACCCCCGTGATGTAAGAAGCACTTCCCATGTCGGGCGGCATCGTGTGACAGCGTGGGGAGAGAAGTGTGCGAGATGTAGGTCTGGTATGATTTGTGCCAAATAGGGGGGAAAGGCTCACGTCACATATAAAGTTAGATTAAACAAAAGGTAGATTAAAAACTTCAGTGTGAAAAGGAGTGCTTGACACTTTGAGAAGAAAATCAAAGAAAACATAACCAGAGGATGGAGAAGAATTTCTTAAACACTTCAGTAAAAAGCCACCATAAGCAAAATGAAAACCACAGACTAAGACAAGATTATTGCTGTTTATAAGTCAAGAGGCATCCGTTTCTATTAGAACAGTTGGCAAGCAATATGAATTCTCTGAAGAGGAATCTCAAATGGCCAGTGAGATGAAACAGCCTCCTTAGTAAGAAGGAAAATGCAGATTAAAGGGGATGCCACTGTGATGTTATCAAACTGGCAGAAATTCTAAAGTTGTTAATACAGGAAGCCGCAAGGCTGTGGGGACACGATCATTGTTCTACGAGGTGTTGGGTAGTGGGACTCAGTACTGCCTCTTCAGGAAGCGCTGGGCAGTGTCCAGTCAAGGCGAGGATGTTGTCCCCTGTGATCTAGTAGTTCCCTTTCTCTACAAAAACTTGGCTAGATGCTCAAGGAGAAAGGTTCTTTTTAGCACTGTAACTAAAGGAAAAAAGGAGGAGGGGGGGTGACATAAACTAAACATCCACAAAGAGAGGTGAATGAATAGGTTGTGATACATCAGGAGGAATAGTATGTGCAGTTAAAATAAGTGAACTAGAGCAACATGAGTCACTTAGAGAGACCCCCCCAAAATCGAGTGTCATCAAGGAAAGCGTGGTGCTGCCTGGTATGTACTCTCTAATGACATTTCACTGCAGGTTGAAGTTTGTGGGGCTCGGGGTGGGAGGAGATTGGGATTAGAGAGCAGTAAAGTGGGGACTGCAGCTGTACCCTTACCCTTTAAGATGTTTATTAACATCTTAAAATTAGATACAGGCCTCACAAAAGATTAACATTTCAGAAAATTAATAGGTAAGTGTTAAATCATTTGCTGTATTTTTCTGAATCTTTATAGTGCTTTACAGATAATATCTATAAAATGTAATCAAAATAAAGGGAAGTGGAGTTAATGCAGTATGATGGGGGTGATTTGGACTTGATTAAGTTGTAATATCAGAAAACACTGGGGAGTGAGTTGAAGAAAAAAAATCACTTCACTTCAGTGATTTTCTCATCACTGACTTCCATATTGTACTAATGAACATATGTCCATATTGTCCATACTGTTCTTTAACAATCAGGTAGTTGAAAGTGGCGGTCCTCAGGTGTTGACAGGCCTGGAACAGAGGTATGTTCCCTTTCTTTAATTTGTATTTGGAAATAATTTCAAAGTTTTAATCAGAAAGCTGGAAGAAGTTAAAACTCCCACATGAGTCTCCTGTGTTCCAGGTTGCTAGAAACAGTTCTTGGCTATATCAATGCTGTGGCACAGTCCATGGAGAGAAATGCAGACAAGCTAACTGGGAAGTTCTGGCGAGCACTCCTCAGTAAAGCTTACGACTTGCTGGACAAGGTGGGCATTTATTTCTCTCCATCTTCTGTGTTTTGTTGCTGTGCTATGTCATTGTCAAGTTCTTTATCAGAAAGTTTTACTTTAAGAATAAAGTTAGTGATACCTTCTCTTAATAGAATGCAGCTCAGATTTTTCTTGGAAAAGAATTTGATGCCTGGAGATCATTTTATCTGAAAAACAGTTGCTTACCTACTGATTATGAGATCGTGTATCTCAGTAAATTTAAAGCATTAGCTTTAAATGTTGAGTCATATCCTACTGTATGACGTTCCAGGTTATTCAAGTGGAATAAATGATAACCTATTAGATGGGGTGTGTAGTTCACCAGTAAAATCACTGGCCAGGACCACTGTTTAACATTGAGCTGAATTGCTTATCTATGTGGCATTGAGCAGTTAGCTTAATGATAGCATCCTCTTTTGTTGTTGTGTGTTTGATAAATCTGGTTAGTCATGCCTCCCTGAAACGTGAGTGTAAGAACTAGACAAGAATTGGTGTGTGAAAACGCCTCATATTTTGAAGGTGTGCAGCGAGTGGAAGTCTGCCTTAAATGATTCATCTTCCCTTTTGTATTTTATATTTTCCTCTTTTGTTAAATGTGAAACTGCTGCGTAGGTCAATGCCTTGCTGCCCACAGAAACCTTCATCCCTGTGATCAGAGGACTGCTAGAGAACCCACTGCCGTCTGTTCGCCGGAAAGCTTTGGATCTTTTGAACAACAAGCTACAGCAGAAAACCTCCTGGAAGAAGAAAATTGTAAGTGAAGACTGTACTACAGACAGACCCGTTACCCATTCCTTGCTTTATCAGAGCTGCATTTAACTCCTTGTAGTTTCTCTAATAGTACAATTTAAATAAGTATGTTATTATCCAATAATGTTGTGATGCCTGTGTGATGCCTCGATTTGTTGTGTTTAAATGTGATGTTAACTCTGGTAGGAGCACTATATATGTGTTATAAGAGCTATTAGAGTGGAATTGGAACTAAATGGAATTCTTGCTTAATATTGACCACATTACCTTAACTTTAGCATGATTCTAGTCCTTTTTCACTCCAAACTGGTAAGGTGCTTTATATAAATACAGAATTGATTGCAAGCATATGCATTTATTTATTCATAAGTAACACAAGTGGGGAAATGGTTGCTTGTGTATCATCATATGGCTTAGGACTTCTTGGTCTGATCTCCATTTAAGCAATCTCAAGCAGTAAAAATGGACAGAAGACTAGCATTTCTTTGCAGCTTTAATTGTTTGGGAATTCTGGCTGTCTTCCTCAGATTTACCATTTCCTCGACCTGGTCCCCGTCCTCGTGGCCATGGTGAAGCATAAAAGAAAGACGTTAGAAGACCATCCAATAAACAGACAGACAGCTCTGTATACCTTAAAGCTCTTATGCAAGAATTTCGGTGCAGAAAATCCAGAGCCCTTCGTCCCGGTGCTGAACACCACTGTGAGGTTGATTGCTCTGGGTGCAAAGGAGGAGAAGAACGTCCTGGGCAGTGCCCTGCTCTGCGTGGCCGAGGTGGTCTCCACCCTGGAAGCCCTGGCCATCCCTCAGCTCCCCAGGTACGCAAGGGGACCTGGGGCAGGACCGCCGTACAAGGTTTCTGCTACCAACTGGGAAGTAAAACCTTAGTGACTTTTTTTTTTTGCCCGTTAGTAGAAGTTTCATAAAATTCGATTTGTTGGAGAAGTGCTCTTTTCTTCAAACTGGAAAACACAGCCTTCTCATTTATTTTTATGATGTGTGTTGCCCCCAGCTTTTGCTCCCCTTGGACCAGCAGTCCTAGGAAGCAGTGGTGGCAGCGCCATCTCATGGAGGAGCCCTTCCATGGTCGGGCCTCGACTGGCCAGTGCCGGCCATGCCGGAAGTGGCCGCTCTGGAAGTGGCCACTCCTGGCTGTCTCACTGGCTCAGGTATCTGCTGTAGAGCTTTGCCACTTACCAACCGAGACAGTGCCTGTCTCATGGGGTAATGATGGGGTAATGATGGGGCAGTGCATGCAAGGCTTTTTTTTTTTTTTTAGATTAAAAGACTGCTATTTTCAGAAAATACAGTAAGAGCAACTAGAAAAATGAAATAACACAGGCACACAAAATTTCTTATTACTGTTAGAGTCACAGGCATAAAATTACTCTGCCAAACTGCTATAAATGTTTTAGAGCTTGCTCACAGTCTCCTTACTTACTGCTTTGTAGACCAGTAACAGGGTTTTTTGTTTTAATTGGAGTACAGTTGCTTCCATGCAAGGCTTTTATTACCTGACATGTAGCAAGTGTTCAGCTGAAAGACATTGTCATTTTTTAAGTAAAGTGATATTGTGTTGGTACTGTGGGCCCTGGGAGAGCTCTTGCTCTTGGTCATGTGAAATGTATAGATGTTTCATGGGCTCGGACATCAGAATGTATGGGGCACAGTTGGTGGTTTGGATTTTTTCATGGTAACTTCTGCTGTGTCTTCCATTCTCTGTTTCTGCTTTAAGTTTTGAAACTTGTGTCCTTTCTTTCCAGCCTGATGCCACCACTGCTAACAACCATGAGAAGCACCCGCGAGCTGGTCTCGGGTGAGGTCTACCTGCTCAGCGCCCTGGCAGCCCTGCAGAAGGTGGTTGAGACCCTGCCGCACTTCATCAGCCCCTACCTGGAAGGGGTCCTGTCGCAGGTGAGTCAGTGACCACAGTAGGGAAGGGAAAAGTTATAGAGTCGATCATTATATTTGTGCCTGAAGCTTTTCGTTTGGCACGGAGACTCTTATTCTGACGAGATGTGCTGCTGCTTACTAACTGTGTGCCTTTCTCGCTTTGGCTGTCCCTCCAGTTCAGTCATGACGTTGGTATGGGCGCCGCTTTGTCATGAGGCTCTTTCCTTCTTTGATTTTGCAGGACGTATTTTACTGCTTTCTTTTGCTGTGAGCTGTTTGGACTTGGGCTGATAGAGCTTCTTGTAGAAATGGGCATGCCTGCTTTGTTCCTAACATGAGGGTTTCTTAACCCTAAGGTGTGTCTCTCAGAGTGGAATGCCTGTGCTGCAATTCAGACAGTGGGCCATTGGCATTTCTAGCCAAATGAAAATGCCTGAGACTGGCCCCCCGATCTGTTGTGTTGTGTTGATCACTGGCCATTTATGAGGTTGTTAGGAGCCTTAGCTGCTTTGACACAGATGACTTAATGGATTCACATACGTTGTAGCCACACCTTGAAGGTAGACATCATGAAGAAAGGAACCTCTGCATCTGAGCAGCTTTCTAGATTCTTTAGCAAAGAACGTAGCTCTCCTCATGGTCCCTGGATCCTTGTCCTCTTAACATCACTGTCCTGAGCCCTGCCCTCTGTGTCCTGCCTCCCACCATTTGCCTGCATCCCTGACTCCTCCCTGGAAAGAGGCGTCTGTCCATTTTTTTTCCATTTTAACTTACATTAAATGTTAAAAATGTCTTTATTTTTGTTTATTCTTACGTTTGGGGTTGGTGCATGTTGGTTCTGTGTGAGGCTAAGTGTGCTTAACATTCCTAGTCACTGGCACGTGGACTGGCTTCTCCATCCTCCCCACGACTCTGTGCATGTGTAGACAGACGCGCTCAGCGAGGACCTGTGGTGGCCTTAATGGTGGTGGTTATTTCCTACAGGTGATTCACTTGGAGAAAATCACTAGTGAAATGGGTCCTGCCTCCCAGGCTAATGTCCGTCTCACGTCCCTTAAAAAGACACTGGCTACCACGCTGTCGCCCCGAGTGTTACTGCCAGCCATCAACAAGACATACAAGCAGATTGAGAAGAACTGGAAGGTTAGACTGTACAGGGTATTAGACTTGGGAGGACGGAGATGCGGCACTGGAATTTTTAGATTTTCACTTAAAGAAGAATATGGTTATTTAATGCCATCACAGATGCATTAATGAACTGGAAGAGTATTAAAAACGGGCACATCTCCTGTGTGTTTTTAGAATCTCATGGGCCCGTTTATGAGCATCTTGCGCGAGCACATCGGGGTGATGAGGAAGGAAGAGCTCGCCTCCCATCAGCCCCAGCTCACCACGTTCTTCCTGGAGGCCCTGGACTTCCGCACCCAGCACGCTGAGGTAGGCGTGTTTCCACCCGCCTGTCCTGAAGTTACCACCTAGCTTAGAGCCAGAGAAAGGTCTAGCTGTGTAACCTGTTGTACCTGCCAGAGTTAGACCTAGATGTCAGTACTCTGGCTAATACATTAGCTCTTCTGTTTTTAGAATGATCTGGAGGAAATCGGAAAAACGGAAAATTACATCATTGACTGTCTTGTAGCCATGGTGGTCAAACTTTCTGAGGTCACATTCAGACCCCTGTTCTTCAAGGTGAGCTTTCTTTCTCTTACTCACATATCAGTTACAAGATCCATAGAAGAAACTAATATTATTACTCTTTATCTTTTTAGCTATTTGATTGGGCTAAGACAGAGGATGCTCCCAAGGACAGGCTGTTGACATTTTACAACTTGGCAGATTGCATTGCTGAAAAACTGAAAGGGCTTTTTACCCTGTTTGCTGGTCACTTAGTGAAGCCTTTTGCTGACACCTTGAACCAGGTGAACATCTCCAAAACAGGTAGGTAGTGGACTCTAGGTCAGTTGTCATGCTTGCTCTGTGTACCTTACACAAGGTATAGTAAGGAAAATAAATTTCTTACTTTATAGTCAGTTGGCACTGTTTTAGCATGTTATTATTTGGGGCTTCCCTGGTGGCTCAGACAGTAAAAGAATCTGCCTGCAATGTGGGGAATCTGGGTTCAATCCCTGGGTTGGGAAGATCCCCTGGAGAAGGGAACAGCTCTCACTCCAGTGTTCTAGCCTAGAGAATTCCATGGACAGAGGAGCCTGACAGTCCATGGGGTCGCAAAGAATCGGACATGACTGAGCAACTTTCACACACACAATATTAATTCACTCGGGAGAAAGAATAAAGGTCATTCCTTTGCTTCTGGAATTAACTCTAAAACATTAAAGTTGGTTTATTCTTTAATGCTAATAACAAGCAGTCCATTTGCCAAACTAAGCAATCTTAACAACTGAGAATGTTAACAACTCTGAAAGTGAGCCAGTCCTCTGAGATGTCCATTTTCCTTCATCCTGATTGATTTCTAGATCACTTTTAGAAATACCCCTCTACTTATAATTTTTATAATAGTGATTTGAATTTAAACACTGGAGATTTGAAACTCAGCTTTTTTTGGTTTTTCCATTTTTACTCTCCCCAATCTACAGATGAAGCGTTTTTTGACTCTGAAAATGATCCTGAAAAGTGCTGCTTGCTACTGCAGTTTATTCTGAACTGTTTATACAAAATCTTCCTTTTTGACACCCAGCATTTTCTAAGTAAAGAGAGAGCGGAAGCCTTGATGATGCCCCTGGTGGATCAGGTAACCAGTGGAACCATCTGCTGTTAAAAGTTGGGACAGTCAGTGAGTGGTACATGCCTGCAGGGTTTATGTTGACCAGAATCAGTTTGCTGGGTTTTCTTTTCCTTTTTATGAAATTTTTATTTCCAAATTGATTTCATGTTTCTCATGAATGTAACTTGTCTTCACAGTGGCATTGACTGAGTTTTTAATTTTTCAAATAAAAGGCATGATTAAGGTCTGTTAAATTTTTAATTCTTAAAAACTGAGTTTCTTGAGAATGTGTAAGGGTTTGGCTGCTCTTCTCTGTTTCTGCAGAGGAAAGGGGGTGATGCTATGAGCTGTGATTCCATTTGAGTTCCTCGAAGGTGGTAAATTTGCTCTACAGAGAGTAATAGAATAAATAGAGCCTGGTTTTTGAGCCTGCTATTAGGAAGGATAGTAAAATACCATATACGCTGAGTATTTTTTTCAAACAGCAAGAGACCCACTGCTGTCCTTGTCTCACTGTCAACAGCTGGAAAACCGGCTTGGAGGCGAAGAGAAGTTCCAGGAACGGGTGACACAGCACCTGATACCATGCCTTGCCCAGTTCTCAGTGGCCATGGCGGACGACTCGCTTTGGAAGCCCCTCAACTACCAGATTCTGCTGAAGACGAGGGACTCCTCACCCAAGGTCAGGCGCCATGGTGCCACGTGGGTGCTGTGCACCTGCGCCCGTGGCCGCGGGCGCAGGACCTGCTCTGCTGCGTTTAGCTCCAGGGGTTGGCCTGTGTCAGGCAGAAGACTGAACCTGAGAAATCGGAATTCCATTTGCAGGCCATTTGTAAACAGCAGTCCTTCCCACGCCCCTGGTGTATTAGGACCACTAAAATGCGTTATACTTTTAATATTGAAAAGACTTTAGTTCCTCGTGTTAAGCACCGTTTACATGTCAGTGTACTCCCAGACACATGCTGGGTTTGTCCACAGAACATTCCTTTGAGTTAGAGCAGTGTATTATTCTGTTGTATACCCATCGCAGGCCTAGGACTTTGTGGAATAACGTGCATCAGCATGGGGCGGTGATGTGTGGAGGTTTGAAGGTTTCAAGCTGTCCTAGTGATGGATCACCATTTCTCAAGCTGATTATTACACTGGAATGTCAGTGGATAAAACAGATGGAAGCAGAATTTTATTAATAGATTTATTGGTTGAAATTCACAGCATTTATTCTTTTGGAAGTAATGGAAACAATGAGGCTCTTCCAGTGTGCCCCTACATTTTAAATTGTAGGTTTTTACAAAGTTGCTGCATTAGATTTATTGTAACATATGTTGTTTTGATTGTATCAGATCAGGAAAATCCTGATTGAATATAGGCAGTTACAAATGTTTTTTAAACATCCCACTTTGCTGTATCCAGATATTCTTTAAATTACCCCAAACCAGAAAGAGGACTAACATGGCTTTTGTTTCAGAGTGAATGACTAACAAAGCAAACAGCTGTTAACAAACCAAGGAACTTGGGTTCCTTGTCACAGACCAGACATGTGAGCAGCACTCCAATCTTTAAGTTCCAAAACTAGGACATTTATGACACAGAAGTGTCTTCTAGTCAGGCTGAGGAGGGTGCAGCCCCTCACCACCACATGGTGACCCAGTCGGGGTTGAGGGCAGGAGTTCTGCCTGCAGTGGCTGGGGACACGCGCCCCCAGGTGGGCATCAGCCAGGCCAGCCAGCAGCTCCAGTGCAGTCACATTTGATGACACACTCAAATTTGCACGTGGCTTTTTTACTGTTTTCGTTTTAAGGAAAATGCTACCAAAAAAAAAAAAAACCATTCACATGAAAGGCCTGCAGTACTAGAATATAGATTGAAAGGCTTGACTTACAAGGTTGCCCATGTTATAAAACAGATCTCAAACTGTTAAATGAACTGGTATGCTAAGATGAAGCTTGAAATGGAGATAGTGAAATAACAGTTTAAAACTCAGAGCATGTCTCAAATTAGATCATAAATTAACAAACAGCTATAATAGTTCTTTGGTTTTTTTAAAATGATTCTTCATCTTTTCAGGTTCGATTTGCTGCTCTGATAACTGTGTTAGCACTGGCTGAAAAACTAAGAGAGAATTATATCGTCTTGTTACCAGAATCCATTCCATTCTTAGCTGAGTTGATGGAAGGTAATTCCCAATCTTTTAAGAAGTAATTAAACCTCTATGGGAATGTGCCCAGTGGGAATGTGCCCAGTGGGAATGCCCGTTTGGAGAGGCTGTGATGAGCTCTTGGCTCCAGCCCTTTGCCTGGAGGCTGAGCTCCTGTTTTGAGTTGGGTGGAGGAACAGTTAGAAAGCAAACGCCTCCTCATCATATGAGGTTTGTTTACAGCATACTCCTTACTGTCTTTACCTCTGTGTTTTTTGCTGACAGTACAGACTATAATATTGTTTTGCTTTAACTTCATACATGACTATAATTGAATATTTTGGTCCACAGATGCAGGGTTATTATATCAAAACAGCCAGTGCCACTAAGGATGCGATGGAGTAGCACTGTTAATGCCCAGCACTTACTCTGTACTCTTATGTGGATGAGATTAATCCTCACCAGGCACATGCCCTTATCCCCCTTTTTTTTTTTAATACAGGAAAAAACTAGAGGCTTTAACAGGATTAAGTAATCTATCTGATAACAAGTGTGACAGGTGGAACTGGGGTTGAAGTTCAGGTTTGTGCCGCTCTGCACTCAGAGCAGAGTGAGCACGGTGCTACCATGCAGCCCAGGAAAAATAGTATAGATACGAGCAGGGGTGGCGGAGGCGAGGACAGATGCTTTCACGTTAGGCGTTCACTGCGCATTCCAAACCAGGTGCCTGCACCTTTGTTCTCCCCCCGCCGCGGGAGGAGGCTGTGTGAATGACTAAACAGAGCGGCATTGCTAGATGTCTGGAATGTTCATTTGTGCACCACTATTTGGGGTCTTTCTCTGCTTCCCAAGTCTAAGACCATAAGAAAGGGGAGGCAGGCAGGAAGGAGAAAGGCAGGAGGGACTTCAGGATGGCTTCCGCCTCAGTACCGTGCTTCACTTCTCTCCTGACTCAGGGACTCGCAGCGAGAGCAGATGTGCAGACCCAGGCTGATGAGAACCGAGGCAGGAAGACTGACTTGATTTTTTTTTTTTTTAGATGAATGTGAAGAGGTAGAGCACCAGTGCCAGAAGACCATCCAGCAGCTGGAAACCATCCTGGGAGAGCCTCTCCAGAGCTACTTCTGAAACTCTGGGTTTGGGTATTTCGTACTCTGTTCAGAGATCAGACTGCTTTTTCATATCTTTATTCTGGGTGTTCAGGACCATATTACTTTTGGTGCCTTAACCCTACTTGGACTTCTTTACAAAATTCCCCCCTGATCTGTGTGACCACAGAAGCCTTTCCTGCCAGTTGTACAGAATCTACAGAGAGTAAATGATACACGGTGTTTCTATACGGACTGCTGTGTTTGTTCCAGCACTGATTATGTGGGTAGTATGTGCTCAGTTGCTCAGTCTTTGGGACCCTTTGGATCGTAGCTCGTTGGGCTTCTCTTTCCATGGGATTCTTCAGGCAAGAATACTGGAGTGGGTTGCCATTTTCTCCTGCAAGGGATCTCCCCGACCCTGGGGATCCAACCCAGGTCTCCTGCATCACAGATGGATTCCTTTACCGATAAACCATTGGGGAAGCCCCAGCACTGATTACAGTCTCTTTTGATGGATGTTACTGTCACTACAAACATGTTTAATGTTAGCATTCAAAGCTAACCTGCCTTTGGACTATAAAGTCTGAACGTTGGTGGTAAAGGAATAGCTTTTGTACATGGTATCCATGTCAGGGATTTCACTCAAAGTAGCTCTTTAAGAAAATGACAGTTACTCAGCACCCAACAAGAATGCTTTCAGCCCTGAAGCCACTGGATTTTTATTTTTCGTTCTGGGTGGATAACACTTCAGTCTTAATTTCTGTGTGTGCCCCATACAGCAGGTAGTTCTGGAATGCATCTTCTACTCTGGACTGTCTCTCCTTTATCCTTCAGTCTCTTGGGGGCAGGGTAGGGTGGTGGAGGTAATAGACTGTTTACAGAACAACCACACCCAATGATCCCACAAATAGCCAGGGCCTCAAAACCCTCGGTGGCAAGTAGGAGCCCTCCAGTTAGACGTGCTCACATTTCCATTGGCAGTTAACCAAGAATTGAGGAATAAAGTAAATAAAAGAATTTTTTCAAAGCTTTAAAGTTCTCTCTATACCGTGTCATGATGAAGCTAGAAAGAATGCTCAAGCAGAATTAAATCTGCCTTTATTTTGTTTAAGACATTAATTGATGCCTTTTAAAAATTTAAGGCATCTAAGAACTGTTCCAAAGCTGTTAAAAGTCTGAAAGCCCTTGATCTAATTTAATATAGAAATTTAGTGTGGAATTGTGACAAGCAGAAGGCTGGTCTGCGTCTGGAGACAGAGCTGGCTAGGAGTGCATATTTCTCTTTAAGAAATGTCACAGGATTTATTAATAAATGGTAACACCTTATTTTCTAAAAATGATCTTAAGATTTTATATTTATCAAAGAACTGTCTGACTTAGTATTGTCCACATAAAATGAAAATGTACTGTGGTTAAGACTTAAAGAAAACAAGGTAAGTGGGCTTTTCTTTTTTTCTAAGTGGTCCACAGTTTCTGCCATCTGCCAGGCCCTCTGATGTTCTTTTCTGAAGGAAAAAAATAACCCTGGGGATTCTAGACCCTTCTTGCCTTGTACAGCTTTCCCAACATCCCCACCTCCACTATTTTTTTTTTTTTTTTTTAGTTTGGTGAGACTCAGCATAATAAATCAACATGAAAAGATGGAAAAGAATTAAGTGCTAAAAGTGTCCACACTGAGTACCTTTAGGAGTAAGATTGGTAATAGTATTTTCTGCAATATAGGGATACAAATAACACCTAACCACAACTGTTATGAAAATATCCCCAAATCCTGGCAGGATTCAGCCCAGCAATTTAACATGATAAAATGACGCGACTGATCTTTTTTTTCCCTCCCCACTCATAAACCTTTGAAATTCCCTGTAACAAGATCTGACCTGTAAGAATTCTACAAAGAAGTTCTGCCAACTTGCTTCAAAGAATAATAGACAAAAATTACAGAAATGCAACAGTTTAACTTGCTGATACAGGTTTTTGATTTTAATCACTAAAAGCAGAACAATGTTTTGATCTTTGTCACTAATGATGATGGACCCGTCTTCAGACGGGCAGAAGTGCTGGTCTGCGCTGACAAGGGGCAGAAGACCAGCGCCTCTCCACGTCACTGGTCTCGGCTGCTGCAGTTTACTTTTCTGATAGGGTCTGCTTTATAAACAGTCATTAAATCTAATCTTGACACTGCTTTGTTACCCACAGCCATTTTACAAATTGAGACCATCTCTTGTCTACCTTACACTCTCTGTAGAGTAAGTGCATAGGAGACCTCTGGCTCACTCGAAACTCCAATATTCTGAAATTTACTGGTACAGAAATCAGTGGCCTTGAGACTGACGTCAAGTTAATTTCAACAGCATTTGGTTCAGTTTTGCTTTGCTTTTTGCCTTTATCATTGTGCTGCGTTTAGAGCTGATAGTGTTAATCATTTGGTAATGCTTACAACTAGCAGACTAGATATTTATCATGCTCAAGAAAATCTCCAGACATAAATCAGCATCAATCCTCCCAATTATGGGATACAATCAACCCCTGAGCCAGCACTGGAGGAAGTGTCACCTACAAATTTGTGTCCTTAGGTGATTTAATAGAATAATTCTTCTAAGTCCCTGGTGAGTCTAGTGTGTGAAGGAGCAACAGCGGCCCAGAGCTTGGCAGAACAGGGAATGTACGGACCCCACTGTGTATCCTTGGCTCCCACCACACATGAAAAGAGAAACGCTCAGTGCAGGCTGGCTTTCTCTGGTGCAGTGGGCACTTCCTAAATACTTGCTGAATGCAAAGTAGGTTTAAAAGAGGCAGTCAAGGTGCAGAGGAGAGAGCAGGAAAGCCTGTTACAGTAACGGCTGTGACTACCGTCGCATCAGTCTTCTCACTCTGGGCTCAGCAAGTCGCGCAGCATGGACTGAGGACACCCAGCGGGACTTAAGAACTTTAACCATGTATATAAAGCATGTCGTGATAGAGGCGTTTTACCAAGGCCAGTGTTACAGGGGTCATACTGTATTTCAGCATTTGCAGCCCTCGTGACAGCTACCAGCTCCGCACTTCCAGTAAGTGGATGTCACCGTCAATCTCCAGCGTGTCGATTTTACTCAGCTCCTTAAACCTGTGCTTGTACTCCAGGCTGTGGACACCGTTTACTGCGACTTTGAATTCTCTCACGTCACAGTAAATTATCATCTGGAAGGAAAGCACACACGAGCGGTTCCCCAGGCTTTAGAAGTTTTTGTGTCTTGCACGGTGTTAAAAAGTACACCATTTAGTTCTTCTCCCAGCCTGCCAGCGCTGACACCCTGCCGTGGTTTCTAAGCTCTGACGGAAGTGTATCTGGTGGTGGCACTTTCTGCCTTGTCCCACTCAGGGAAGTGGCTCTCACGTGCCTGGAACCTCACTGTGGCCTGAGGCCCGCTGGCCACTCCGTCCCCCGCTCCTGCCCTGCATGCACCCGCTCCTGCCCCAGCTCTCGGAAGTGGGAAGTCGCCTTCCTCGAGACACATGGGAACTCAATTGAAGGAGAAGAGGGAGCTGCTTCTTGCCCATGGGCTAGGAACCCAGGGACTTCGGTCCTCACTTCTCTGCCTCAAACTTGGGTTTGGGACAGCTCAGAAAATACGAAATCCCAGAGGGTTAGGGCAGCTGGTTGGGACTGCCTGGTGACTGATTCCCACCCCCACTCAGCACACTGTGCTTCTCTAAGGCTGGTCAAAGCTCACTGTTCTATGAGCCTCTGCATTCTGGCAGAGATGCAGTTCAGAGTCATCACTGGTGTTAGCCCTTCAGAGTTAACAGAAGAGTCTGCCATCCTTTTAAATCTCCTGTCCGCCTCAACCTATCCTCCTGCTACCATCCCCCGTGCCAGTCTGGCCACTCACTCCACCCTGTCTCCACCCTCACTGAACAGCCCAGGGGGGCGAGTCCACGGCTCTCCCCTCGCTCCCTGCCTCTGCCCCAGAGGCAGACGGAGGCACAAAGTCTGGATCCTCAAAACAGAAAAACTGAGTGTCTTCTTTTGATACAACTAGTAGAAATGACTGCTGGAGGAGACTAGGAAGGGGCGAAATTCCACGGATAACAGCAGTAACTGACACAGATGAAGGCAGAAGGGTGATGTAGGGAACTGGGGGAGCTATCCGTGACTGGGGGTCCTGTGCCCACAGCAGTGGTGGAAACCCCAGTTTGAACCAGGCACAAAGACTTCTCTGGTGGACATTTAACAATCCACAGAACGGAGGACACACCACCCAACAAGCTCAAAAGGGAAAACAGGCTGGCGTTAGGCAGACACTGTGGAAACAGTTCCTACGGGACATCAGAGCAAGTGGAGAGCCAGCATGTTCAAATGGGAGATAAGCAGCCCACAGCCTGCTGCACACGTTACTGTGCCAACCGAGTTTATAAAACACAAGAGCTCACAGGTGAAGTTAAAGAGCCGAAAGACATTGTTTAAATGAAAAAAATTAGCACCACGAAAAACCACAATGATCCAACATGAGGTCAATTGCCCTTCCTGAAGTAGAAAACCAGGAAAAGATTATTTAAGAGAATTTATTATTGTCCTCTTTCATATTAATGCAGTAGTCCCAAACTTGGGGCTCAAACAGGTCAAAAAAGACACGAGTTCCCAGTCACCAAACACAATCCTCGACCTTCTTCCAGAGCATCCACCGCTCCTTCAGTGAACCCACATCACCCACACACCTTGACACCTGCCAAGTCAGCAACCCTGGGGCTGCCACCTCCAGCGACTTGTCCATACATCTGCAACATCTGAAAAATGCAGTGTACCCACATCCTTCTGAATCCTGAACCAGTGTCCGTCACTTCAGGAGCCTGTGCTTGTCTCATTTCCGTCTGTTACTCCACACACACCGGGGCATGCCTTAGACTGGAACTTATTAATAAAACTAGTGTCATATTGCCACCTTTTTTTCAGCCTGATGTTCATGCTTTCAGCAACTCTGAGGAGTCTGGCGAGCTCGAACTGTCCAGAGCACGTAACAATTTAAAATGCGGAGGCATGACCGAAATCAGTGACCCTCAGCGACCATATGAGGAGTCAGTCACGTAAGCTAGTGAGGGTACCCAGCCGACCACGTGGCATCCAACACATCAAGGAGACTGGGCTCAGCAGCTGGGAAGCCCACCTGGGGAAAGGCTGTGCTGTGATACTCCACCTTTGGGGGCTCAGGACTACACGCCTTCAAGTCCTGATGGTCTAAATGTATCTCTCTCTGAAGGTACACAAGCAGGATCGCTTGGAAGAAGGGGCTGCCACCTCAGCTGCATGTCACCAAGACGACAGGGCAAGGAGTCTCGGCTCCCATGTCCTCGTGGTCACTCAGGGTTCAACATGTTACTCAGCCCTGAGACCGGGTTCCGTTAAAATTCCTATTAACTAATCGAGGCTACACAGAAACTGTCATCATGAAAACAAATGTCAGATAATTCCAGGGTAAATAATGTGGCACTCGACTGGCTTGGCCATTTATGCTGATTACCTATGTTACAAAATGGCACTCAAAATAACAGTCTCCAGCTAAACAAAACCACACACAAGCTCCACATATTAAGCTGTACTTGATTTAAATAGTGAAAGTCACTCAGTCGTGTCCGACTTTTTTTTGGCCCCGTGGACTGTCAGTCCATGGAATTTTCCAGGCCAGAATACTGGCGTGGGTAGCCTTTTCCTTCTCCAGGGGATCTTTCCAACCCAGGTCTCCCACATTGCAGAAGGATTCTTTACCAGCTGAGCCACCAGGGAATCCCAAGAAGACTAGAGTGGGTAGCCTATCCCTTCTCCAGTGGATCCTCCCGACCCAGGAATTGAACCAGGGTCTCCTGCATTGCAGGTGGAGTCTTACCAACTGAGCTATGAGGGAAGCCCAGGATGGACAATTTATCCGACCCCTGCCCCCAGGATTCTTTTTCCTGTACTGTTTTCAAAAAAAGATAATCATCTCACCTCAAAGTACATCCCAGGACTAAAAGGGAAACAGGTAATATTTCTCTCTTCCTCTCCCCAGGCCTCCTGAAGAAAAGAATTTCTTACAAATGCTTTCATATTCAGGCGTGGGTTCAAGTGGAGAGCAATATCCTTGGATTTTCCTGATAGCAGATCAACATTAAAGCTTTTGAGAGAATTAAAGAAAAAATTCATTAGCCAAGGAGAAGAGAGGGGTGCAGTTTTAACTAAGAATTAACCGATGACACGGACATGTAGACTCAAGGACCCAGGAATGCCACTGACGGCGATATTTAAAACTGTCAGTATACCACTGGTATAAGTATATTATTTGCAAAATAAAAACATGGAAAGCTTAAAAATCAGTGTTTATAGATCTGACTGGGAAGAAATTAATGGGTTAGAATAAGTGACCCGAAGGATCACATCTGTCACAGGAATAGGGTCCTTCCAGTAGAAGCTCTCTCAACATTTACAGGTATTCTGTTCTTCAAAGTGTACTGTGTGTGCTCAGTCGTGTCTGACTCTTTGCAGCCCCTTGGACTGCAGCCCGCCAGGCTCCTCTGTCCACAGGATTCTCCAGGCAAGAATACTGGAGCAAGTTGCTATTTCCTTTTCCAGGGAATCTTCCCAACCCAGGGGGTGAACCTGAGCCTAACGACGCCTGCACTGGCAGGCAGGTTCTTTACCACTAGCGCCACCACCTGGGAAAATAGCTCTCACTTCAAACTTTCAGAACTCTGGACATTTCTGGAAAAGATTATAAAAGCAGGAATTTTTTCTGTCCCATGACAAGAGGAGTCCTGACAAAACTGATCTGCTGGGACTTCCCTGGTGGTCCAGTGGTTAAGAATCTGCCTTCCGATGCAGAGGACGTGGGTTGGATCCCTGGTCAGGGAATTAAGACCCCACATGTCTCATGGCAGCTAAGCCTGTGTGCTCCAACTACTGAGCCCATGCACTCTGGAGCCCACAAGCTGCAACTAGAGAAGCTGGAGTGCTGCCACAAAGACCCGATGCAGCCAAATAAATAAACATTAAAAAAAAAAAAAAAACTGATCTGCTCTCGTAGGCTGCCCTGCAGTTCGAGGCGAGGGCGTGCCTTGTGGACAAAAAGCCACCCTCCCGTCTAGCCACAGAAAGCCTAGGGCTCTGCCACCAACTGTCCTTAGCAGTCTAACTGCCTCTGACTTTAACTGTCTTATGTTTCAAATGAAGCTTATGACGCTAGCCCGACTCGCACCTCACGAGACTGCTGGGCCAGGGTAAGGGACACGCGCGGCCGCATCTGCACTTTTACGGTCACTTAGCGATACTGACCCTTTGGCGTTTGTATTTACTTCTCCTTTTATGACGACGGTCCGTCCAGGGCCCATGGAGGAGTTCAACCTTGCTACAAACGGCAGAGTCTGCAAAGAAACCCCAGTCAGTGCCAGGCAACCTCAGAAAGAGATCTTGTGGGAGAACTGCCTGAAGACACTGGGACATGTTTAAAGGCCATGACCCTGTGACCCCCGTGAAGGGACAGATGAGTCTGCCTTGGTCCCACGGGGGTCCCCGGCCATCAGCACTGTGCCGGCTCCCAGCAGACCCTCCATGAGGCTATTTCAGACCATGAAGTGAACGGATGTGGGGAGGGCCCTGAGCCTCCGAGTGACACTCCCTCTGAGAAGTCACCTTGGCTGGGGTCTGACGTGTGCTCTGTGTCCAGCCTGGAGGGGAGGTGGCCGAGGCGGGGGCAGTTACGGAAACACACTCGGGGCTCAGGGACCTGCTCTCCGTCCACGACACACAATGCCAGCGCCAAGTGGCTGCTTTGGGCTGGGACTGAGGGTGGAGGTTACGCAACCAGCTAACTAAAACTTAACTCGTTACACAGAATTAGGAAAATTTTGGCTCTTCAAACCTTTGACAAACAGGTGGTAGGTAGTATTTTGGCGCAAGTCAAAGTGTGATTGGCCGACGAACCTTTGCTCTTGGTGTAGACAGTTCTGGGGACGATTTTAGAAATGTCTCCTCTATTACTAGGCTGTAGGAAAACAGTTCTGCAATAAGGTATGGAGTAAGTGAAGCTGTCTTCCAAGGTTTAAACTTCATTTCCTGGACACTCTTATAAAAAGGTTCCACATGTTATATGGCAAAAATACTTACAAGCTGTGACCCGCCAGACTTTTGTACCTATTGGAAAAGAAGGACAAAAGGAGAATGTGTGACAGGCAAGAAATAAATGGTATAACATGAGCAATCGGATCTTCTGGCTGTACGACTCAGAGCCTGGGACAGCAGGGCCTGCCCGGCCCTGGGCGGGGGACGTGCAGGTGCCAGTGCCTTCCGAACCCGCGCAGGGAGCTGCAGAGTGCCACGCGGCCTGGGGACAGTCTGCCTGTCCGGTTCACCATCTGAATTCTGTAACCTCCACCGTGAGCTAAGCATTTTCCAAAGGCCACACATGGGGTCAAACATGTTTTACTTCTTTCCAGGGTGCTCCCCAGATGCTGAGATTAGAGTCTACTTATGAAATGCTGAGATCAGTTAAGACCTCACTTTTCTCCACTAAGAACAGCTAAAAGGTCTGAACTGCACTTGTTTCCATGGGGAACAAGTGGAAACATGGAAGCTGTTTACTGACGCATTGGTTGTGCTCACTGTGTATAAACACCTCCTGCCAGCCCTACTCAGCAGTTAAGAGTTTTTTGTATATAAGATTGGTGGGGAGTGGTGAGATCAGAGTCTAAACAGCAGAACTTAACGCAACTGGCACCCTGAAGTATATGCCTCAATTTTCAACTTCCAGCATATTAATTATTAAAAATGTAAGTTTTCACATTAGAAACATGTTTTCAGATTAAAAAGATAAGTGTTCATATTAAGTTTTCATATTAAAAACATAAAGAAAACTCAGCCTTCCTGCCACCTAATTTACATGGCAACTATAAAAGACATTTTTAAACATTTTTAGACATTTTTAAACTTTAAAAGATTTAATATTTACATTTTCTTTACTTATCCCTGTCTGTTCCAGAGTAGATCCTTGGGTACTTCCTAAATCCTGAAAAAAAGTTCAGATTGATGTTTAACATCCATCAGAATTCTAAATATGTCTTCCTGACATACCAAAAATATCATACATGGTACTAAACATGAAAATATGCAAATATCCAAAATATCAAAAAATGCAGGAACATTAGCATCCTTCTACTACCAAACTGACAAAAGTTAGAGATAAGAACCAGTGTGAAGACTCTGAGTGAATGTATACAGATCTTGAGACTAATCTGTTTTACCGTTTGTGGAGGGCAGGTTAGCAATCTCAACTGGACATCCCACTGCTGGGAAACAGTTTTAGAGAGAACTGCTCCACTGTACTCCCATGTCAAGGAAATACCCCCACTCCAGCTATAAAGGGTTGGCTGGTTGTTCTGTGGTTATCACTTCGGGTTTTTTGTTAGAACCATGCTAGATTTGAGATCTACAGCAATAAAGCTCCAGTCAATGACTAGCATCCTACTAGTCTGAATATTTACTTCTAAGAAATTAACCCACTAGTGAGGGATATATTTACACTGCTTTCATCTCAACAGATGATGTTAGTTAAAGATGTTTCCTACCATTTCATCAGAAAACGTCACCAAAGAAGACCCCCAGGCCACCGCCCCCCTGCCCGTGGAAGGGCCCTCACCGAGCTGAAGCTGAAGCCCACAGAGTGAATGATGACTTTGCCGTAAATGCCCAGCGTGTCGATCCTCTCTGGGCTGATCCTGTGGGCGTACAGCAGGGTATGCTTTCCATTGACAGCCACCTGGACAAACAGAAAACAGCCCCCTCCAGTAAAGCAGATAATAAATGAATTTTATTAATTTATCCAAGTTTAAATCTGCTGACTCAGATTCAGGTTGAGACTTTTCCCCACAGGTCTCCCCATGACACGTCTGACCAAACTGTGATCAAAGCACCCACAACGGGCGGCACTCTTAACTTCTCTGAGTTCTTCTGACTGAACACCAGGGACACTCTCTCCAGACGGATCACGCAGCTCTGAACACACGACCGCATCCCCGTGTGTAGCAGGCCTGTACATGAGACACCCTGGGTGCCCATGAGCCCTGGCAGAGACCTGCCCCACGACTTCATCACCCCGCTGTCCTGAGGACCTCTCTGGAGACCACCCCGCACGAGGCAGGTGCTCCACACACATTTGGATAATTTGCTGAATGAATGAACCTGGGCAAATGACCCAAGTTCTCTGAAGTTTCTATCTGTGAGCAGGAAGCATGCGCCCTCCAGACGCCGCTGTTGGGAGGAGATGACCCCGTCCCTCTCGTGAGACTCCAGCCCAGGGCCTGACCAAGAGAGCACCAGTGCTACGGGCTCCTTCCTCCTCCCTCCCAGATGCCAGTACACGTGTACGCAGTGTCGGGAAGACACGCAGAACACAATACAGTCTCTGACCTCAAGGAGCTGCAAATCGCAATGGAAGGCAAAAGAAAGGCAGGGAACAAAACCAAAGCACAACAGTACAGACAGGCGTTTAAAAAAAAGATACAGACGCAAGGACGCCAACAGCCAGAGAGGAGGGATGGGGGTGGGGGAGGTTTCGGGGAGGAGCGATGGTGGGAGCAAGCTCTGAAGGCCAGAGGGTTTGCACCCCGGGTGGGACGTTTCCCTCCATGCCGTCGAGTCTCTACTCTGGGAGGCTCCTCAGGCTGGAGCAGCCTCGGACCACATTCCATCTCTGCACACACTAGGGAGAAAGTGCTCGGCGGTCCTGACGACACATGGGCTTTCTAAGATCTCCTCTGGTTAGAATCTCTGGATCCTACAGGACGAGGCAGCGCAGGATGCAACTGAACAACCCCCCTGGCCCCAACTCCAACACCAGGAACCCATCTGTCTGTCAGTTTAGACTCCCCCACACTCAGGGTTCTAGTGCCTGCAGTTAACTTTCCGTCATCAGTATAAGCCTGAGCCAGTTCAGAACGAACTCGGTCCTGCAAGGAGAAACAATCCAGCAAAGATCCAGTCTCACTGGACCTGCATGGCGACATCAGCAGGGACACGGGAGCCAGGCTCCTCACAGGAAGGTACCCGCCGGTTAAAAAGCCAAACCCTTCCTCTGGATTTAGGAGATGTACGGGCGAGTTCACATGTGTGGAGGCCTTCCCGCATGCTCATTGTCATGAGTGAGGAGTCAACCTCCACCCTCCAAAACCTGCCTGGAACTTCTCTTTCAGCACCATGATCACGATCTCGAACGACTTCTCTTTCTTGAAAGGCATGTCGTAGGTGATTTCCTCCCAGCCCCACTTCTCATTTCTCAGAGTGTTGCAGACGATGCAGTTGGCCCTTTTGAAGCGTGGATTGAAATGGAAGGCCACATCCGCTCGGGGTTTCACGCTGCTGCCACACTGCAGGTCCACCTGGAACCTGTGGAGGGAAGAGACGGCCACGTGGGGACTCAGGAAGGCGGCCGCGTGGAAACCCAGGCCTGCTGACACCTGACCGCTCCTCTGCTCACCCACCCAGGGGGCCCGAACGGTCCAGAATAAGCACCTAATTTCCCAGCCTCCCTGCAGGAGGGCTGGCCGAGGGGTCCCAAGCTCTGCCAACGGCGTGGAGGGGAAGAATTCACGGAAAACTACAGGAAACGGCCTCAACAGTCCATTGACATCGGTCTTCTGTCCACCCCACCCCTTCCCCGCAAAAACCACATATGGAACCAGGCAGCCACACAAACACAATGTGAGGATAAGAGTCCCAGCTTCCAGGAACCGTGAGAAAGAAGACATCACCCTGGGACAGCGGGTGCGAGCATGGAGGGGCCCCCGCCTCTGACAGCTCGATGGCATGGCCTCCAGCCGTCTGGACCGTCCCCTTTAGACGTCGCGTTCGCCTCTTATTTAAACCACTGTTACTCGGGCGTCAGTCATACAGAGCCAAGTCCAACTCCAGCTGATACAGCCTCATCCAGACTTTGTGCCCAAGGCAAACATGAGATAAAACCACCTGGGACAGGTCTGAAGAGATGCTGTGGGAAAGTTACACTGTAACTAGGCCACGTCCTTGTCATCTGACCCCAACTCCCTCCACTAGCTATGTTTCTAATTCTTTACACTGAAGTCAGACTCATGGCAATAAAAAACCCACATCACCTGTCTTTCAGTTTTTCATTCCAGTTTCCTCAGCACCTTGGCCAAGGCTGCTGTAAAAGCAAAATCAGCCTCGAGTATCCAGACGGTCTCGCCTACATCACTTGCTGTTGCCCACAATCACAAAGATGCACTTTACTTGTGTTCTCATCTAACACAATGAGTTTACCTGTCAGAGTCACTAGGAACATGCCCACGCAGCACAATCAAAGTTCCCGGCTCCAACTGCTCAGAAATGGTCCCAACGTAGGGGATTACCTAGGAAAAATGATTTTAACAAACATTCACTTACAGAATCAAAGGACTACACTCTTAAAGGCCGCACATGAATTTGCTCAGCCCCTAGCATTTTCCCAAGTCCTCACCAGTCAAACAGCGGCACAGGCACAACACAGCTTGGAGACAGCACGACACCTGCAGACCACTCTGGGCCTTTAGAAACAGGTGCGTGCTGTTTACAGCCCTTCTCATCTGGCTGGAGTGTGGGCTCAGGCTCGGTGTGCCCGCCTCTTTGTGGCCCATGGACGGTCGCCCACCAGGCTTTGTGACCATGGGTTTCTCCAGACAAGAATATTGGAGTGGGTTGCCATTTCCTCCTCCAGGAGATCTTCCCAACCCAGGGACTGAACCCACGTCTCGTGAGTCTCCTGCCGTGGCAGGCGGATTCTTTACCACTTGAGCCACCTTGTATCTGGCAGAGGGTTGTATGAAATGCCACGCCTTGCCCCTCTGTTTTCCTAAGGTTCCATGGATCATCCCAACATGATGGAGGCCAGGCCAGGCCCTAATCTAGCGCTGAAGAAGACAATGACGAGCACGCGCTGCCTGCAGAGAGCACTGCACTAGGCCGCTCCAGCGCACCTGGGACTGGGCGCCTTGCCTTACCCACTGGGCTTCCACACTGCACCCCCCCATGGGAACCAGAGACCTGCACGGCCTGAAGGATGCAGTCCGGGTGCCTGTGGGTCTCTCCAGACACGGCATCTACAGACCTCGCCTGGTCCAGGGTGTAGGCCTGGGCCCTGACAGGTGTTCCCACACAGGATTCGGGTCTCCCACCTGCCCCTTCCTCACCTGGAACCCAGCATTTTTGTCTGGGGCCTGACACACAATCCCCTCCCCTGGGTGGCTCCACAGTCCCCCTGACCACTGGTTATGTGGCTGTATCTCCTGCACCCCAACCACATCCCACTTCCACCTGGAGCCTCTGACCAACCGAGACAAGCAGGTCAGACGCCAGCATGCCTTATACCAAGCTCACCTGGGTTATGACATCTATGCTAAAATTGATCGAGGTAGCTCTGATTGTCAAGAAGTAAGAAATAAAACAAAAGAAGCCGTATAATCCCACCTCAAACACAATCTCCTGTATGAAGCCTTTTTCGGACTCCCTGGGCCAACTGAATCAGCTCCCTCTGAGCTGACTCAGAGGTGAGGTCAGCCCCCTCACCTACATCATGGTACTCATTACTCTGTTCCTGTGCAAACGTGTGCCTAGATTTTGAGCTGCATGGGGCAGGACCCAGCCATCATCTTTACACCCCCAGGACAGAGGTCAGGCGATGATCAGCAATCACTTGGTGAATGAATGAGCTCTCACCATTCTGGAAACCGGGTTCTAACAGGCCTCACATATGCAGAGGCATGGCAACTAAACAGCTGCTGAACAGAGTGTTGCTGCCTTAAGCAGTAAGACAAGAAATCACCAAAGCCAGTGACCATCTGGTGTCACAGCCACTGCTGGGGGCAGCGTGGGGGAGATGAACAGGTCATCAAACCAGGAAAGGAAAAACATAACAGATTTGCAGAGCATGGCCACAGCCACACATCAGACTGGAAGGGTTCTGTGTATAGAGAATGTGGAAGTCTCTTGGCCACAGGCAAGAATAAACAGCAGCATCTTTCATGGTGTATATCTCTTAATAAAATGAGAACCATTTTTGTAACTTCCATTTTTTTAAAATATTTTCAACTTATATTTGGGCTTCCCAGGTGGCTCAGTGGTAAAGAATCCACCTGCCAATGCAGGAGACACAAGAGAGGCAGGTATGATCCCTGGGTCCAGAAGATTCCCTGGAGTAGGGAATGGCAACCCACTCCAGTATTCTTGCCTGGAGAATCCCATGAACAGAGGAGCCTGGCGGGCTACAGTCCAAAAAGTCGGACATGACTAGCAACTGAGCACAACTTATATTTATGCAGAATATTTAATAACACAGAACTGTTAGTGAAATAATTATCAGTGAGAAACTAGCCTACAAAACTCCATACAGTGTGGTCTTAACCAAGTTAATAATAAACATCAAAAAGCAAAGAGAAAATACTAAAGAAGCCAAAAATGTTACAACATTTTTCTCGAGGAATGAGATTTTAATTTTCTTCTTTATATATTTGTATATTTTCCAGATTTATATGGAAGCATTTATAATGTTTATTACCACAGATTTGTTATATCAGTCTGAGAAACAACTGTGCTATAAATTTGGGCCATTTGCTGTTTGTTTGCCATAGTAATGCTTCTACTCAGGAATGACCCTAATTTATATTAATACCACTGCTGCCGCTGCTTTGTCTTGTCTGACTCCTTGTGACCCCATGGACTGTGGCCCACCAGGCTCCACTCTGTCCACGGGATTTTCCAGGCAAGAATACTGGAGTGGGTTGCCATTTCCTCCTCCAGGGGATCTTCCTGACCCAGGAAATGAACCAGGGTCTCCTGTATTGCAGGCGGATTCTTTAGCTGCTGAGCCATCAGCAATACTCAACACTTCTGGACCATGTGAAGGAAACTAAAGCCCCTCAGCCCACTTACTCCCTCACAAATAGGCTCCTGTGGAAAGGGAGAAGGGTGCTGTTTTCAAGGCAATTCCAAACTTTGAGGCTTTGATGTTTCACAAATAATTTACATAAAACAATACCATACAGATCTGAACACACGGGAGACAGTATCATAAACTTAAGCCTTAGTCAGGTTTGGCATTAACCTGCCTACACATCCCAGCTGCTTCAGACTGCTTTGCCTCTTTATGTCATTTATCAGATGTCTGCTCTATACCAGGGTCGGGTCAGGCAGCCTGCAGCTGGAAAGAAGTATGAGTTCCGTCCATCTGGGAGGAGCTGATGATACAGTTGGGAAGAAGTCAGATACCCTCCAAAAGATGATTAGTGGAAATGTGACACTCTGTCCAGCTGTTTGAATCGGAACCTCCTTCCAGCTGGGAGACCCTCTATCTTATGAACATGAGCCCTCATCCAAACTGTGACGAAGACATATGCGGCAGACCTGTCCGTCAGCACCCCCAGGTCAGACTCTAAGCTAGATGTCATGACAAGCAGCAGCCAGAATCCTGCAGTGCTCGCTCGCTCCAGCCGAGGGGGGCAGCAGCTCCACCTGGGTCAGAGGCAGCAGGCGGTGCCTCCAGGGCACAGAGGACCGTGTTGGTCCGCTGCGGAGAACAGCCCTGAGCCCGGTTTGGGCTGTTGTCTGTGATGACATCATTGACAAGCCTGGTTCTTTGGTCCAGCCTGCTGACATCACTTAATAAATTCCTTTTCTGCTCAAATTAGTGGCTGGCTTCTGTTTTTGCAACTACTAGACCTGGCCAAGTCAACATCTTCCCAAAAATGGGGCAGGAAGGAAGTGTTGAATAAATGCTTCAGAAAAATGTATAAAGAGCTGTAACTGAGGTGGCCACAGCTGATGAATGAGGTATGATGTGACCTGGGGAAAAAATACGGTTAGGCAGAAAGGGGAAGGAAGCCAGTTCAGGTAGAAATCTCCAGCTACGAAGGCAGAGAGGCAGGGAGAGACAAAGCTTATCTGGGAGACAGTAAACAGTAAGGGAGCAGTTAGAGACAGAGATAGAGGCAAAAGTGGGGGTTGGGAACAACAGTCCAGTGGGCAGGGGAGCATCTGGGAGGCTGCCTGGCAGCACGCGAGCCTGGCGCAGAGATAAGAACCTGACCCACGTGGATGGCAGCAGAGGCTGAGGGGTGTGCGTGGGAGAAGATAAACACATTGAGCTATATCAAAGAGAACTGTCTACGTGGGGCCCCCACCTAAAATGGTAAAACTGTGGAAGACACAAATTTCAGAAGGAAGATGACGACTTTAGCTGTGAACACCCTTAGTGTGAAAGGTTGGCAAGACATCTAAGGGGAAATACACTGAAAGGAGCGGGAGACTCAGGACCAACATTAAGTGAATGGCCGAGACTCAGCTCAGAGAAGAGATGATGACTTAAGGAAATGATATACTAGACAAACTGAGAGAGGAAGTCAGGAGCAAAGCCTCAGTGGTGGTCAGTTACAGGCTGTGCGGTGTCAACACAGCAGGTCTGGCTGCTGGCTTTGAAAGGCCTCCTTCCAAGAAACTTGGCTTGGGGAGAGCACCCACCACCCTAACTGAGAAGGGTGGGTTACCCACCTCAGCTGTTTGTGCAAACATGATTTATGCTGAACACCTGCTTTCCTGCTGGGAGTCTGGGGTTTTGGTACCTGCTAGGCAGATGCTATTTACACAACATCTCTCAATAAAGACCCTGGGTGGTGAGTCTCTAAAGAGCTTCCCTAGTGGAGAAAATTTCACACAGGTCACAGCTGGCTGCTGGGAGATTTAAGTCCATCCTGTGTGACCCCACTGGCAGGGTACCCTTGAATCCTGTACCGATTCCCCCGGGACTTCACCCCATGTGCCTCTCTGTGGTTTTTGCTGTACATCCTTTCACTGGGACACATCACAGCCACGGGTATGACTGATGGTGAATCATTACAACTGAGGGTATGTGGGAGACTTCGATGCCGGGGGGGAGAAGAGAAGGAAGAAAGAAGGATCTGACAGAGCAGGGCAGTCATGTCAAAGAAGTCAATTTCAAAAAGGGAATGTCTCTAACATGGAAAAATAAGGAAGACCTCACCCCTGCCTCCACCAAAAGATAATGAAATGGATATCATACTCTCTGACCCAGTGATTCCACTTTTATATATTTCTCTTGTAAAATACTAGCACATGTGCACAAAGATCCACCTCTAAGGATGTACACTACAGCCCTGGATAATCATGAATAGATCTAGCCCTTTAACAGGGGGGTGGTTAAATAAGTCACAGGACACCCACACAGTGGGCAAATTATGCAGCCACTGAAATAAGTGAGAAAACTCTATGCTGATACCTCCAAAATGTGTTAAATGGAAAAAAGCACAGAATAGCCCAGTTTATCCAATGATACATGCATGTAAAGAAACAACATACAAAAGGTGATACACACAGCATACGTTCACTCTTGGATATTCACATATAGTCTCAGGAAGGATATACAAAAACCTGGTAGAAAAGTTACCTTTAGGGAGGGTAAATGAGCACCAAGGTAGAAGGAAAATTTATGTTTTAATGAAATCCTGAAATACTGCTTGAATTTTTAAAATGCTGTACATATCTTTTCTTTGTATTTTTAATGTAATAATAAGGAAAAATCATTTGAATTAGGGATAAATGAATTTAAAATTTTGAAGACAGATTAACTTCAAACTGTTGGGGGCTTGGCAGCATGGAAGGACACTGAAAGAAATGGACATTCACAAAAGAGAAACTGGTTTGGAAAGGAAGATGGGAGTTTTGTTTTGAACTCACAGTCCTGAAGGGCTGGCAGGACATCTAAGTGAGCTGGAGGTCACAGAACTATATACAAACTGTACACATATTCAAAAGGTGATCAGTCAACACAGAAATAGATGAAGCACAGGCTGGAATCAAGATTTCAGGGAGAAATATCAATAACCTCAGATATGCAGATGACACCACCCTTATGGCAGAAAGCAAAGAGGAACTAAAGAGCCTCTTGATGAAAGTGAAAGAGAAGAGTGAAAAACTCAGCATTCAAAAAATGAAGATCACGGCATCCGGTCCCATCACTTTATGGCAAATAGAAGGGGAAACAACAGAAACAGTGACAGACTTTCTTTTCTTGGGCTCCAAAATCACTGCAGATGTTGACTGCAGCCATGAAAGTAAAAGACACTTGCTCCTTGGAAGAAAGGCTATGACAAATTGAGACAGCATATTAAAAAGCGGAGACATTACTTTGCCAACAAAGGTCCGTCTAATCAAAGCTATGGTTTTTCCAGTACTCATGTATGGATGTAAGAGTTGGACCATAAAGAAAGCTGAGGGCCAAAGAATTGATGCTTTTGAACTGTGGTGTTAGAGAAGACTCGAGAGTCCCTTGGACAGAAAGGAGATCAAACCGTGTGTCAGTTGCTTAGTTGTGTCCGACTCTTTGTGACCCCATGGACTATAGCCTGCCAGGCTCCCCTGTCCGTGGAATTCTCTAGGCAAGACTACTAGAGTGGGTTGCCATTTCCTTCTCCAGGGGATCTTCCTGACCCAGGGATCGAACCCAGGTCTCCTGTATTGCAGGCAGATTCTTTACCATCTGAGCTATAGAGAAGTCCTTGAGATAAAACCAGTCAATCCTAAAGGAAATCAGTGCTGAGTATTCATTGGAAGGACTGATGCTGAAGCTGAAACTCCAATACTTTGGCCACCTGATGCAAACAACTGACTGATTGGAAAAGACCATGATGCTGGGAAAGACTGAAGGCAGAAGGGGACGACAGAGGATGAGGTGGTTGGATGGCATCACTGACTTGATGGACATGGGTTTGAACAAGCTTAGGGAGTTGGTGATGGGACAGGGATGCCTGGCGTGCTGCAGTCCATGGGGTCACAAAGAACTGGACATAACTGAGTGAACTGAAAAGACAGCAAAGAAATAAAGGGAGACACTGAAGACGAGAGTGGTAAAAAGACAAGAAAGAAATGAAACTCAAGAGGGCAGGGAGGAATAAATTAGGAGCTTGAGATTAACATACACACACTACTATTTACAAAATGGATAATCAATAAGGACCCACTATATAGCACAGGGAACTCTACTCAGTACTCTGTGATTAGCTACATGGGAAAAAAATCTGAAAAGAGTGGATATGTGTATATTTATAACTGAATCACTGGGCTATACACCTGAGACTAACACAACCCTGTAAATCACCAATATGCCAATATAAACTTGGAATTTCAAAAAAATTAGGATTCAGAAAAAAAAAAAATCAAAATGCAGGGTCATGGTGCAGAAATTAAGACAGCAGAAATCGACTGTTTCAGGAAGGAAGTTAGCAAAAGAACAAGGGAACAAATAAGAAGGATCTTCAGAGATTAGAAAGAAATTTCATCGTTTTGTGTTTTAAGGTTAAACTGCAAGGTAGAAAGGGAATTCTATTCCTTAGAATACTAAGGAAAAAAGAATCAGTGTGGAAGTAAGGTTCTTAAGGAAATTGGAATCATGAGTTTTTCAGGATGGGATTAATATTAGCAAATGGCTTGTTAACTAAAAGTGAGAACCAAATGGATTAATTTCTAAGTAACTTCTCAACTCACACCTGATCACATCCTCAGACCTCTATAAACAACAATAATAAAATATTTAAGCATATTATTGAGTTGCCAAACGAGATTTCACTGAAGGAACTTCTGGTATGAAGATACTGTCTTCCAAATTACTCACTCAAATGGAGTGGAAAGAAAAGTGAGGTGGACTTTCTTAAGTCTTGGAATTCTATCAACTGAACTTGTCAATGAAATATACTAAATAGGAAAAAAATTATACAGGCCAGTTATACAATTGACTTAATCTTTTCCAAGAGTGAATATGAACAGAATTTGTCTACCACAATTTTTAAATATATTTTAAGTCATTTTTATTGAACTGATTTTAATTATACTGTTTTAGCTGGTGGCAGCTGCCCCAAACCAAGACAAAGCCCTTGTGAAGGCTATTCAACATCCTCAAAGTAATCCAATTTGCTTTTGTATTTGGAATATATTGTTAAAATAGTTATACTTTTGAAATTATACAATCAAACAAACAATGCAGGCCAAAATGTTCATTTGGGTTTCTCCATAACATGACGGAAAAACCTGAATGAATTTTTGGGCCAAACCAATATATTATTCAAAAAGACATTATGCATTTCATTAAAAAATAATTTTGAAAGAAGCTTCAGTTTTATAATTGACACATTCTGTATTTCATGCTCTCAAAATAAGAAATGCCCTAAAACTAACCCTATGCTTCTTTACTGATATGAATGAATAGAATTCGTATCAGTAGGAACTGAAATTTAACATATAAAAGACAATACACGTGGACCAAAATGTTAGAAACGTAAAGAGATTAAAAATAGAAAGATGGAAGTTCTGTGTCTTCACAAGGCTTAATGAAGAGTATAGTAGAAACTCCATAAACACTTCCCAGTTGAGTGAACTGATCACTAAGGAAACACCCAGGATGCAGGAAGATATCTACTCTGGAAACATGCTGTCATGACCCATTCTCAGAACAGCACCAGGAGTCCTGAATGCAGCATCTGTTCCAAGTGCCCTGTCCTCAGGAAATGAAACGTCAGCTGATTTTTGTTTCAACTCTGTAGTCGAGGGTGCTAACCGCAGAAACCACAGTAAACATCAGTGTGCTTGTATCAAGACAGGCGAGGATCTCAGGTTATAAAACTGTTTTCTGAATAACACTCAAATAAGGTGTCTCTGTGATGCAGGACAGAGCTGAACATTAACCCGACCATCCACCCCTCCAAGCTTGAGCAAGGGTTACATTTCAGTTCCCCTTGGCAGGGAGAATATTTCTTTTTTTCTTTCAATCTTTGCAGAAAGTCAAGTCTACAACTTTGAGATGTTTTTAATTCTTGAGGTGCACAAAATCTTTTAAAATGTCTAGCTGACTTCAAGTTCAGCAAGTGTTTCTTTTTAAACTGACTAGAAGTGAAAGCTATTTCTTCCAAAACTGACTTTGTTTACATGGTGGTTGTACCTCATTCTTACACAATGACAGTAAACCTAAGCGGGGGAAAAACAGCTAGAGCTACAAAGTAAATAACAAAAAACTGAACTCACACTAATAAGACTGGCTGAAGGCCTTACTTGAAGGACTCTTACCAGGAGTCTCCTACAGAGGGTTTACCAAAAAAAAAAAACAAGCAGCAACTCTGTCTTGGATCTAAATTCAAGATTCAGTTTCACACATATAGAAACTACAGATTCTCACACCACACGAACTGAAACCAGTTCATTACTGAAATTTCTAGTAATTACATTCATGGGTTCCTGAACTGGCCTGAGGTTCACACAAGACTATTAGTTTTTCTCCTTCTCCATCTCACCACTGGCTTTGAACATTCCCCTGCTCAAGTAACAAGCAGGATCTGAAAGGCAGAGGCAAAGCTGAGAAATGAACTTCTCACGAACAGCTCTAGTTAAAAAAGAAAATGAAAACGTGTACAGAAAGAAATCCATTCCCTCTGAAAATTACGTCTTATGATGGTCTGAGCCTTCTTCCCACCACGATCAGAGTGGCTTTCCCATCACTCTTCCTCCATGTTCTTTATTCACAGCAGGTCTCATCACCTTGTATAGCTGACCTTTGAACAACACAGGTTTGAACTGCGCAGGTCTGAATCCACTGACACTTGGATTTTTTTTTTTTTTTTTTTTTTTTCAGTAAATACGTACTATCTATTGGCGATTGGCTGAATTCCCAGATGCCGAATTGTGGGTACTGAGAGGAGAGCTGAATATTGAATTTAAGCACCTGTGGGGCTGCAGGGGCTGGAAATGGTTTTCAGTCAGCACCCACTGCAGTTCCATCACATAGCAGGTGCTCCGTGTATGTTTACTGAACTCCTGCCCCCACCCCCACCCCGCATTGAGTAACTGTTGTTGTTCAGTCGCTAAGTCGGGTCCTGATTCTTTATACTGCAGCATGCCAGGCTCCTCTGTCCTCCACTATCTCCCAGGTAATTACTGGGTTGGCCAAAAACTTCATTTGACTTTTCCCGTAAGATGTTATTGAAAAACCTGAACTAACTTTCCAGCCAATCCAATATTACTCTTTGGACTTGCTCTCAACACTGCCACAGGCAAAAAGTGATTGTGGAGATCAGTTACCGGGTTATAGATGACATTCTGTAGATTGTTTAAGGACAACATCATTCTCTTCCACCTTATTGTTGACCGGGCTCTCTTCCGGGTATGGTCTAAGATTTTAAAAACGTTTCACTTAAAAATTCCCAGATTGAAGCCGAGGCATGTGCCCTATGTAAAATCAAAACAGAGGGAAAGAAAAATAAGCATACAACATTTTTCATATTATAACTATTTTTAACTATATAAATTATTTTACTGATATTTATGAAATAACAGGATGCTATTACAATCAAAGATCTGACTCCAACTCTTTTATCAAATGTACTCTACTAAATAATTTTGTATTATGAGGACAGGACATATTAAATTTAAAAAATAGATCTGTAGAACATTTCTAACTTGGAAACTTTATTAAAAATACTTATTACTGGGAGTTTCCAGTGGCCTACTGGCTTTTACTGCTGTGCCCCAGGTTCAATCCCTGGTCAAGGAACTGGGATCCCCACAAGCTGTGCGACATGGCCAAAAAAAAAACAAAAACGAAAACTTTTCATTAAAATACTAAATCAAATAGTAGGAAATACTCTTATAAATCAACAGAGATATTCACTTAAACTTTCTCATCTGTACAATGAGAATAATAATAGTGTTCACCTCACAGGTTTATTCTATGGATTAAATGAATAAATAAAACAATGGAATAGCACATGCTTTAGAAGTTTTATATATTGTTATTAGTAGAAGGGAATGCTCTTCCTCCTCCAAATTAAACAAGTTGAAAGAAAAAAAAATCCAATGCCTCAAATATTCCCTGTGGCTTAGAAAAAAAGTGGGGTGTGGAGCAACAGCCACAGTTTTCAAGATAAAAGGACCCATCAGTACTACATTTAACAGCTCCAGGGAAGACCTGAAGACAAAGGAGAACTAAAAGAGAAACAAAACTTCTGACATTTTACTTCCACTAAGTCTATCATTATACCAAAGGGCAATACATTTTACTTCCACTAATTCTATCATTATACCAAAGGGCAATACATTTTACTTCTACTAATTCTATCATTATACCAAAGGGCAATACACACTGATCACATCTATCACTTTGAATCTATTAAGGAAAAAAAAAAACTGCATTTCCAACTCTGGATGTAACAAACTGAATGGTTATGTTAAATTACAGCAAGAGGGATTCTGCAGGTGAAATTACAGTTACAAATCAGCTGATGTCAAGACAGGGAGATTGTCCTCCATTATCTAGTGGGCCCCATGTAATTACATGAGCCCTTAATAAAGAAGGAAGACAGAGAGATGTGGTAGAAGAAGAAATCAGAGACGTGAAGCATGAGAATTCAACACATGATTGCTGGCATTTGAGAGGGAGTGTAGGTGGGCACACAAGGAAACTGTAAGAAAGAAACTCCGAAAACAAACTCAAGTATCCTGGAAGTGGGCTATTCCCTAGAGAATAGAGCCCAAACTGCAAAACACCTGCACTTAGCTTGTGACACCTTAATCACCTAACTTAGCTAGTAACACTCATCCTGGTCCCCCAAAGATCTGTAAGAAGTGGGTGTAATCAAAACATCAAGTTTTATGCCCTGCTGCTGCTGCTAAGTCACTTCAGTCGTGTCCGACTCTGTGTGACCCTATAGACGGCAGCCCACCAGGCTCCCCGTCCCTGGGATTCTCCAGGCAAGAACACTGGAGTGGGTTGCCATTTCCTACTCCAATACATGAAAGTGAAAAGTGAAACTGAAATCGCTCAGTCGGGTCCGACTCTTCGCGACCCCATGGACTGCAGCCCACCAGGCTCCTCCGTCCATGGGATTTTCCAGGCAAGAGTACTGGAGTGGAGTGCCATCGCCTTTTATGCCCTAAATATCCACAATTTCTGTTTGTCACATATAACCCAATAAAGTTGGCAAAAAAAAAAAAAATCCCAGAAAAAAAAAAAAAAAACGTATCCCTCTTGGTTTATAAATATGACCGCAATCTATTAACTTACTACGTTAGTCAAAAATCTCAAAACTTTTTGTTTTGCTCCATCAAACTTGGAAAGTATCAACAAGACCAAAAAAGAAAGGATACAGAGATTCCACGGCCACATTCAGAATTTACTTGTGACCAGAGAGTGATCCAATTTCAGCCACAGGCCGGTGTGAAACCAATCTTTCCCGGAAACATCCACAGGCACGAGTCCTGCTCGAATTAATAAACACTTGGCTCGCATCCCCAGAAGCCATCGTGATGCTGAAGCAGGTAAGGGACTTGCGTTCCCTAACGTTTAATCCTGCAGTCAATGACTCTGCATCTCACAAAAAGCGTGTTCAGGGTCCGGGAGGACCACGGAGGTCTGGCATTCAACTTGAAGAGCCCGTCATTTAAAACACTGGGAAGGAAACGACCGCGGTCCCACCGAGTGAAGGCGGCGCTCGGCCCCAGGCGGGGAGGTCAGTGGCGCGAAGGCAGCCCCGAGAGGGGGGGTGGTCAGCAGCGGGGCCGGCGCCGGGCGCCCGCGACCCGGGACCACGACTCATCCCTGGGGCGCCGCGCGCCGGGCAGGGCCCGCCGCCCAGCCGGATCCTCCGCGGTGACGACACGCGAGACGGGGAGACGGGAGCCGGAAACGCCCGGCCCCCTGCTCGGCCGGCGCACCCACCGCGGCGACAGCCCCCCGACGACTCACCCCGGGCCGGGCGTCGCAGGCGCGGAGCGCTGGAAGCTGTCGGTCCGCCGCGGCGCGTCGTCCGCGTCCCCGGCCGGGCGCGCGCGGGCGGCGGCCGGAAGCGGGAGGAGGCAGGCCGCCGCCACTTCCCGGTCCGCGCGCCCCGGGCGCCGCCGTCGGCCTTGCGTCTGGGTCCGGGTGGTGCTCCCGGCTCCGCCGGGCTGCGGGCCGGCCTCGCTGCTGCCCGCCCCCGGGCTGGGCCTCCTGCACAGCCTGGGCACGCGGAGCGCCACCGGCTCGCTGCGGGACGAGCAGAGAGGGAGGGGGCAGAGTGCGTTTACAAAATTCCCAGGCTCTTTCCTGCAGTCGGGACGAGGGGCCGGGAAATGCGTTAGAGAGGGGAGACCACCTGCTCCCTCCGCCCGCGTGGCCGCGGCCTCCAGCTCCGGTGTGGACGCCGCATAGGGCCCCCCGGACCCGGCGAGGGCCCCCTCCACGCGGACGGGGGGCGTCTCTGACCTTCCCTGGTCGCGGGGGTCAACGGGGTAGGTGCCAGGTATTTATAGGTTAGCTTCCTTGTCTGCCTGGGGTCAGAGGCCGACCAGTGAAAGAGAACCCGATTTGGAAGCACCCCGTTTTGGGCCACACCTTCGGGTGTAAGTAAAGTGATGGGGAAATGGGTTCAGTATGGCTGGACCTCGTCCAGTCTGGAGCCGCCAAACATTTAATCTAACTTGGACTTAAGTCACTGCGGCTTCTCCGCCAGTTTTGTGTGTTCCCTTTTTCTTAGTTTTATCAGGACTTCCCTGAGGAAAATGGCAGCGGTACAGAGCCCAGTTCTGAGCACAGTAGGTGTTCACAAATAACCAGCTTTTCCTGTCCAGGGCTCATACTGACTGCCGGTTTGACCTACTGGCTGTTAAAAAAAAAAAAAAAACACGTCAGCGACAAGTACAAAGTTATGTAAGCTACCTTGAACACTTGGTCCACTTTGTTTTCTGATAGGGATCATGAAGTTCTCATCTTCCTACTTGTCTCTGCTTGACTTTTATCCAGGTTTCCTTTGAAAGGCAGGTTTTGCTGTCCCTGCCCTGGACCTTCTCTGTATCTTTGGGCTTTGTTATTTTTTATTTAAATTGAGGAATTCATTACACACTCCATACCATCGAACTCACATTCTGATTCCCTATTACATTTCTCTCCTCCTATTCATTTTCCAAGTTTGCTTCACTCTTCAGGATTCAACTTCAGTAGCTGAATTTAACCTTTAAGATACACTACCTGGAATTTGTACTTAGCTTTGTTCGATCTATTCAACACGGATTCTATTCAACACGGATTTAAATTGAGAAGACGAAATTGTCCTGTATATTCCCCTACTTTACTAATGCTTTGCATGAAGTTGACACTCTAAATGTTAGGTTAAAATGACAGGTTATTGATAAAGTGAGGAGCAATTGAATGTCTTCACAACTTTGCCTGAGTTGATTACCTTTCTCCACAAAGTTGAAATAAATATACATCAGTGCTCTATTTCTTTGGTAAATGGAATTTAGGTATAAATGGGACTGTGTAAATGGGCTTCCCCAGTGGCTTTGGCCATCTGATGCAAAGAGCTGATTCACTGGAAAAGACCCTAATGCTAGGAAAGATTGAGGGCAGGAGGAGAAGGGGCAACAGAAGATGAGAGGTTTGGATGGCATCAGTCGCTCAATGGACATGAGTTTGAGCAAACTCCTGGAGATAGTGAAGGACAGGGAAGCCTGGCTGCTGTAGTCCATGGGGTCGCAAAGAGTCAGACACGACTGAGCAACTAAACAACAGTGGCTTAGCAGCAGTAAAGAAAACATCTGCCCGCAGTGAAGGAGACTCGGGTTCGATCCCTGGGTCGGGAAGATCTAGGAGGGCATAGCAACCCACTCCAGTATTCTTGCCTGAAAAACCCCACGGACAGAGAAGCCTAGTGGGCTATAGTCCATGGGGTCTCCAAGAGTCCAACATGACTGAAGCATGACACAGGACTGTGAAAGGGCCAGAAATCCTGGGTTGGTACAGTAATGTTGGACTAAAAGGTGTACAAATCCAAAAAATTTATTAAGAAAACTTTGGTCCCTGTTCTATTCAGTGAGCTCAGTATGTTTTTTATATTTTTAAAAATCAACAAATATATACTCAGTGCCCACCATGACAAGGCACAGTGGTGAGGAACACAAGTATACAGGGAGCTTTGTAGTTGCCTTTCAGGGCCCTTCTAAATGCAGAGAAGAGATATAATATATGGAAGTCCCACCTCTTCCTTGGATTATTACAAGAGCTTCTTCATTGATTTCCCTGCTTTTGCCCTTCCCCCCTGGCAGCCTGTTCTCAGCACAACAGCCAGAGAGATCATGACAACACAGGATGCAAACAATGTTACTCCTCTCTCAAACCTTCCGCTGCTGCTACTGCTGCTGCTGCTGCTAAGTCGCTTCAGTCGTGTCCGACTCTGTGTGACCCCATTGACGGCAGCCTACCAGGCTCCCCTGTCTACTTTTTGCTTATTCTTTGGGTGCAAGTCCGTTACACTTCATGTTCTGGCCCCACCCCTGTGCGCTCTGACTTCACTTCCTACCATGTTCCTCCTCCCTTTTTCTGTCCTGACCACACTGGCCTTTGTGGTGTTCTCACCACACCTGTGTGCTTGTCACACTCCCAGATCCGAAATTTTCCTTGTGATGTTGCCTTTACCTCCTTAAAAGTCTACTCAGTGTCAATTCTCAGTGAGGCCCTTCCTGACCACTGTATTTAAAATTGTAGACACCCTCCCTAAACACACACACAGAATCCCCTATCACTCTTTCTTGCTTTATTACTCTCTAGCATTTACCGTATTCTATCTAATATGCTGTATTATTTACTTTTTAATTTTATTTCATCCACCAGACTACAAGCTCCATGAGGACAGGAGCAGTTTTGACTGCTCTTGTTTATGGCAGGTAGTAATTTTTGTTTCTTTTAGACCTCATTGTGCAGCATGAGGACTTTAGTTTCCCAACCAGGGATCAAACCGCATGCCCCCTGCATTGGGAGCATGTAGTCTAACCCCTGAGCCACCAGCCTTTACCCTGACTGTTCTTGTTTCAGTGGCACTACATACCAGTGGGGGACACAGGAGTGATGCATTTTGGAGAAGATTAAGATGATGTAATTGGGAGCACTTGGGTGACTACTTTAGTTGCATGCCTGGGAAAGTCTTTCCAAAAAGGAAAGCTACTGGTAAAGAAAGGAGACAGCTAAACAAAACAAAATGACAACTTATGGACTGGGAGAAAATATTTGCAAGCATGTGGCTGACAAAGGCTTAATGTCGAAGATATATTAACAGCTCATGCAACTCAATAGTGAAAAAACAGCCCAATAGTAAATTGGCAGAAGACCTAAATAGACATTTCTCTAAAGAATATATACAGAGAGCTGACAGGCACATGGAAAGATGCTCAGTGTTCCTAATTATTAGAGAAATGCAAATAAAATCAAAATAAATGCAATCAAATTAAAATGCAAATCAAATCAAAATATAATATGCTATCATCTCTCACTGGTCAGAATGGCCATCATCAAAAAGTCTACAAATAATAAGTGCTGGAGGGAGTGTGGATAAAAGAAAACCCTCGTACACTGTTGGTGGGAATGTAATTTGGTGCAGTCACTGTGGAAAACAGAATGGAGAGTCCTTTAAAAACTAAAAATAGACTTGCCATATGACCCACCAATCCCTCCCCTGGGCTTATATCCACAAAAGACAAAAACTAATTTGAAAAGAAACATGTACCCCAGTGTTCACAGCAGCACTGTTTACAATAGCCAACACGTGGGAGCAACCTAAGTGTCTACTGACACATGATGAATGGATAAAGAAGGTGTAGCGTATAAATACACATACACACATATATACAACAGAACATTACTCAGCCATAAAAAAGAATGAAATAATGCCATTTGCAGCATTGCATGGACCTAGAGATTATTATACTAAGGGAAAAATGTCAGAGGAAAACAAATATCTATGATATCCCTTCTCTGTGAAATCTAAAAAAAAATGATACAAATGGTCTGATTTACAAAACAGAAATAGACTCAGACACAGAAAACAAAGTTTTGGTTACCAAAAAGGAAAAGAAGAGGAGGGATAAATTAGGAGTTTCAGGTTAACAGATATACAGCAATGTGTATAAAATGGATAAAGTTTCTACTGTATAGCACAGGAAATTATATTCAATAACCTATGATGGAAAATAATCTCTAAAAAAACATATAATACACACACACACACACATATATATATATACACACATACCCTCTCCAGCACTACTTATTTGTAGACTTTTTGATGATGGCCATTCTGACCATTGAGAGATGATAGCGTATCACAGTTTTAATTTGCATTTCTCTAATAATTAGGTACGTTGAGCATCTTTCCATGTGCCTGTCAGCCATCTGTATATCTTCTTTAGAGAAATGTCTGTTTAGGTCATCTGCCAATTTTTTATTGGGTTTTTCTTTAATATTGAGCTGCATGAGCTGTTTTTATATATATATATACACATATAGGCTTCCCTGGTGGCTCAGTGGTAAAGAATTCACTTGCAAGACAGGAGACAAAGAAGATGCAGGTTCAGTCCTTGGGTCAGGAAGATCCCCTGGAGAAGGGAATGGCAACCTACTTCAATATTCTTGCCTGGAGAATCCCATGAACAGAGACGGGCTACATAGGGTTGAAAAGAGTCAGACACAACTGAAGCGACTTAGCACATATATGGAGAAGGAGATGGCAACCCACTCCAGTGTTCTTGCCTGGAGAATCCCAGGGATGGGGGAGCCTGGTAGGAGGCCGTCTATGGGGTCACACAGAGTTGGACACGACTTAGCAGCAGCACATATATATATAATATAAATATTATATATCACTTTGCTGTATACCTGAAACACAACATTGTAAATCAACTATATTCAGGTTTTTTTTTAAAAGAGTAAAGCAACTATACTCCAATAAAAATTCTAAAAAATAAAAAAAGTAAAAAAGATGGGAGGCAGTCACATGAAGATCTTGGGGCAGAGCACTGTTGACTGAAGGAATAGATAATGCAGTCTTTTGGGCTCTTGAGAACACATCAAAGGTTTTCAGGCACAGAGACCACCAGCACGGCTAAGCAGAGTAAATGGGGGAGAAATGATATGCGATGAAGTCATGGACTTTGATGAGGTCACATGGGAGAGTAGATAGATGGAGAAGCTGACCTGGACAGAGCCCTCGGGAGAAAAAGAGAAAGAAGAAAAAACAATAAAAGAGACTTGAGAAGGGGTGGCCACAGAGATCTGCTGCAAATGTGTCATAGCCGCCAGAGGAAGGAAGTGCTTTAAGAGAGCTGAACAACCAGTTGTGCTGTTAAGAGGTCAAGGAACACAGAAGTGACCGGTGAATTTAGCAACGTAGAGGTCATTGGTGACTGACTCTGAAGTGGATTGAGGCATGTGAGGTGGTGGAAACAATGTCTATAAATATCTTAAGAAGTTTTGCTGTGAAGAGGAACAAAAAGTGCTAAGGCTAAGGAAGCAGTGAGGTAAAGGGAATATTTTTATTTTCTTTTTTGTTTTTTAAGCAGAAGATACTACAGTGGTGCCTTTTATCAAGTAAGCCACAATAAGAAATACATTTACTTTGTGACGTGTTACATACCTATTTAAAATCACGGAAACAAAAATTTCACAAAACCGGACTCTTGAATGAAGCACTCTCATTTTTCATTTTAAAATACTGCTTATAACTCTCTAAAATGTTCACAAGATTAAATGTTACAAATTGTTTGTAGACAATTGCCTTGGACTTCCAAAGATGAAGGGATCATTTCTGGTTGGATCAATTTTTTTTTCATCTATCTTTATTGTCCTCTTTCCTTACTCAAGAAGCCACATTCATAAAGTACAAATTTAAAAATAGTGTGATATAAAAATACTAAATACACACACTACTATATATAAAATAAACAAGGACCAAGGACCTACTGTATAGCACAGGGAACTATATTCAATATCCTGATAATGGAAAAGTATGTGAAAAAGAATATATATTGGGTTGGCCAGAAAGTTTTTCAGGTTTTTCCATGTTACAGAAAAACCCAAATGAACTTTTTGGCCAACCCAATCCTATATATATATATCTCCTATATGTATGTGTGTATATATCTATGTGTATATATCACATACAGCACTGAATGACTGAGTGCCAAAGAATTTATGCCTTTAAATTGTGGTGCTGAAGAAAACTCTTGAGAGCCCCGTGGACTGCAAGGAGATAAAACCATTCAATCCTAAAGAAAATCAACCCTGAATATTCATTGGAAGGACTGATGCTGAAGCTCCAATACTTTAGCCACCTGATGCAAAGAGCTGACTCATTAGAAAAGACCCTTATGCCGGGAAAGATCAAAGGCAAAAAGAGAAGCAGGCAGCAGAGGATGAGATCGTTAGATAGCATCACTGACTCAATGGACATGAATTTGAGCAAACTCTGGGAGATAGTGGAGGATAAGGAAGCCTGGCATACTACAGTCCACGGTATCGCAGAGTTAGACATGACTTAGTGACTGATCAACAATATATGGCACTGAATCACTTTGATATAAACCTGAAACTAATGTTAACATTGTAAATCAACTATAATTAAAGAATTAAAATATGAAGTAATATATGTTGCCCCAATTAAAAAAAAAATAAAAAATCACATGATTTTAGACTTATGAATTTAAACTGTATATACCGTTCACAGGATTAATTGACTAAACAAACACCTGCCATGTTTTGTCAATGATGTGAACTATGTTGTTTCAAGCCAGGAAACATTTCTGGTAGTGATTTTGCTTATTATTGTGCTGCTGTGTTATTTTTGTTATTATAATAATTTTTTGAAATGTTGGCCCTCCAAACATTCATTAAATGGTGGTGCCACTGTTGGGAAAATATGCTCCCATATCAATAATTATGGAATACAAGTTACATGTGATAAAACATTATAAAGAAGTCTAAATACTTTTTTTTTTTTTCCCCCACCATGAATTTAGGAGCCAGAACTCTAGAACATTTGGCAATAATAATGATAAATAAAAGCAGTATTAAAAAGTTGCCACAATACGTATAGATTTATGAACTCTGAGAACACATACACTGCTTTCCATTTATTCTTGGGAGAAAATTAGTCTTGAATTTTGCAGGCTTTAAATTATGCAGTCTTTAGGAATGCATTCTTCACACAATCATAGCACTCATATTTCTTATATGTATGTCTCCTTCCCAGGGAAATTTTTATGGTTGGTGTCATCTACTTCTTCTGACTCTCCCCACCCCCCATCCTACATGGACTCATGTCCTCTTTGAATCCTCTAGCTTTGAACTAATGTCTCCCACACCCCAATACTGGTACCACGCATAGAACTCAAAGTCTTTTCTCACCTCCGAGACCCCCTGTGTTGATTGATTAGGCTTACCTCTTATGTTCTACAGGATCATGTCCCAAATCCAGTCTTTTCAGGTCTGAGAAACAAGCTTCTAGAACCATGGCTTTGTCATAAAATAAAAGAATCTTGGAGACAGGAGAGCTCTTCAGAGGAGTGTGGATTAATTTATCCCAGTGGCTCCAAGAATGAGATGCTGTCCCATTTTCAAAATACTTTTCTTGAATGCCTTGGCAGGCTATGGTATGTTAACTAGAACATGTTGTATTGTTATTTGATATAAGAATATATATGAAATTATTTAAAAGTCAAAATAGAACCCTTTAAAAGTTTATGTATACACACACACACATGTATATAAATTGAACAAAATGTTACACCCTAGAGATACAGTGGATTAAAAAATATAGCTTTCCCAGGGACTTCCCTGGAGGTGACTTAGCAGCAGCACATATATATATAATATAAATATTATATATCACTTTGCTGTATACCTGAAACACAACATTGTAAATCAACTATATTCAGGTTTTTTTTTAAAAGAGTAAAGCAACTATACTCCAATAAAAATTCTAAAAAATAAAAAAAGTAAAAAAGATGGGAGGCAGTCACATGAAGATCTTGGGGCAGAGCACTGTTGACTGAAGGAATAGATAATGCAGTCTTTTGGGCTCTTGAGAACACATCAAAGGTTTTCAGGCACAGAGACCACCAGCACGGCTAAGCAGAGTAAATGGGGGAGAAATGATATGCGATGAAGTCATGGACTTTGATGAGGTCACATGGGAGAGTAGATAGATGGAGAAGCTGACCTGGACAGAGCCCTCGGGAGAAAAAGAGAAAGAAGAAAAAACAATAAAAGAGACTTGAGAAGGGGTGGCCACAGAGATCTGCTGCAAATGTGTCATAGCCGCCAGAGGAAGGAAGTGCTTTAAGAGAGCTGAACAACCAGTTGTGCTGTTAAGAGGTCAAGGAACACAGAAGTGACCGGTGAATTTAGCAACGTAGAGGTCATTGGTGACTGACTCTGAAGTGGATTGAGGCATGTGAGGTGGTGGAAACAATGTCTATAAATATCTTAAGAAGTTTTGCTGTGAAGAGGAACAAAAAGTGCTAAGGCTAAGGAAGCAGTGAGGTAAAGGGAATATTTTTATTTTCTTTTTTGTTTTTTAAGCAGAAGATACTACAGTGGTGCCTTTTATCAAGTAAGCCACAATAAGAAATACATTTACTTNGGACTGAGGCATGTGAGGTGCTGGAAACAATGACTATAAATATCTTAAGAAGTTTTGCTGTGAAGAGGAACAAAAAGTGCTAAGGCTAAGGAAGCAGTGAGGTAAAGGGAATATTTTTATTTTCTTTTTTTGTTTTTTAAGCAGAAGGTACTACAGTGGTGCCTTTTATCAAGTAAGGCACAATAAGAAATACATTTACTTTGTGACTTGTTACATACCTATTTAAAATCACAGAAACAAAAATTTCACAAAACCATACTCTTGAATGAAGCACTCTCATTTTTCATTTTAAAATACTGCTTATAACTCTCTAAAATGTTCAGAAGACTAAATGTTACAAACTGTTTGTAGACAATTGCCTTGGACTTCCAAAGATGAAGGGATCATTTCTGGTTGGATCAATTTTTTTTTCATCTATCTTTATTGTCCTCTTTCCTTACTCAAGAAGCCACATTCATAAAGTACAAATTTAAAAATAGTGTGATATAAAAATACTAAATACACACACTACTATATATAAAATAAACAAGGACCAAGGACTACTGTATAGCACAGGGAACTATATTCAATATCCTGATAATGGAAAAGTATGTGAAAAAGAATATATATTGGGATGACCAGAAAGTTTTTCAGGTTTTTCCCTGAGATGTTACAGAAAAACCCAAATGAACTTTTTGGCAAACCCAATCCTATATATATATATATCCTATACGTATGTGTGTATATATCTATATGTATATATCACATACGGCACTGAATGGCTGAGTGCCAAAGAATTGATGCCTTTAAATTGTGGTACTGAAGAAGACTCTTGAGAGCTCCTTGGACTGCAAGGAGATAAAACCATTCAATCCTAAAGAAAATCAACTCTGAATATTCTTTGGAAGGACTGATGCTGAAGCTGAAGCGCCAATACTTTAGCCACCTGTTGCAAAGAGCTGACTCATTAGAAAAGACCCTTATGCTGGGAAAGAAAAGGAGAAGCAGGCAGCAGAGGATGAGATCGTTAGATAGCATCACTGACTCAGTGGACATGAATTTGAGCAAACTCTGGGAGATAGTGGAGGATAAGGAAGCCTGGCGTGCTACAGTCCATGGTATTGCAGAGTTAGACACGACTTAGTGACTGATCAACAATATATGGCACTGAATCACTTTGATATAAACCTGAAACTAATGTTAACATTGTAAATCAACTATAATTAAAGAATTAAAATATGAAGTAATATATGTTGCCCCAATTTAAAAAAAAATAAAAAATCACATGATTTTAGACTTATGAATTTAAACTGTATATACCGTTCACAGGATTAATTGACTAAACAAACACCTGCCATGTTTTGTCAATGATGTGAACTATGTTGTTTCAAGCCAGGAAACATTTCTGGTAGTGATTTTGCTTATTATTGTGCTGCTGTGTTATTTTTGTTATTATAATAATTTTTTGAAATGTTGGCCCTCCAAACATTCATTAAATGGTGGTGCCACTGTTGGGAAAATATGCTCCCATATCAATAATTATGGAATACAAGTTACATGTGATAAAACATTATAAAGAAGTCTAAATACTTTTTTTTTTTTTTCCCCCACCATGAATTTAGGAGCCAGAACTCTAGAACATTTGGCAATAATAATGATAAATAAAAGCAGTATTAAAAAGTTGCCACAATACGTATAGATTTATGAACTCTGAGAACACATACACTGCTTTCCATTTATTCTTGGGAGAAAATTAGTCTTGAATTTTGCAGGCTTTAAATTATGCAGTCTTTAGGAATGCATTCTTCACACAATCATAGCACTCATATTTCTTATATGTATGTCTCCTTCCCAGGGAAATTTTTATGGTTGGTGTCATCTACTTCTTCTGACTCTCCCCACCCCCCATCCTACATGGACTCATGTCCTCTTTGAATCCTCTAGCTTTGAACTAATGTCTCCCACACCCCAATACTGGTACCACGCATAGAACTCAAAGTCTTTTCTCACCTCCGAGACCCCCTGTGTTGATTGATTAGGCTTACCTCTTATGTTCTACAGGATCATGTCCCAAATCCAGTCTTTTCAGGTCTGAGAAACAAGCTTCTAGAACCATGGCTTTGTCATAAAATAAAAGAATCTTGGAGACAGGAGAGCTCTTCAGAGGAGTGTGGATTAATTTATCCCAGTGGCTCCAAGAATGAGATGCTGTCCCATTTTCAAAATACTTTTCTTGAATGCCTTGGCAGGCTATGGTATGTTAACTAGAACATGTTGTATTGTTATTTGATATAAGAATATATATGAAATTATTTAAAAGTCAAAATAGAACCCTTTAAAAGTTTATGTATACACACACACACATGTATATAAATTGAACAAAATGTTACACCCTAGAGATACAGTGGATTAAAAAATATAGCTTTCCCAGGGACTTCCCTGGAGGACCAATGGGCCAGTGGCTAAGACTCCGCATTTCCAATGCCTGGGGCAAGGTTCGATCCCAAGTTGGGGAAATAAGATCCTACATGTTACACAGTGTGGCCAAAATATATATATATATGTTTGTGTGTGTGTGTGCGCATGTGTTCTCAGTCGCTCAGTCTTTGTGACCCCATGGACTGTAGCCTGCCAGGCTCCTCTGTCCATGGAATTTTCCAAGCAAGAATACTGGAGTGGGTTGCATTTCCTTCTCCAGGGTGTCTCCTAGATTGGCAGATGGATTCTTTACCACTGTACAACCTGGGAAGATGAAATGAAGTGAAAGTCACTCAGTCGTGTCCAACTCTTTGCAACTCCATGGACTATACTGTCCATGGCATTCTTCAGGCCAGAATACTGGAGTGGGTAGCCTTTTCCTTCTCCAGGGGAATCTTCCCAACCCAGGGATGGAGCCCAGGTCTCCCTCGCTGCAGGCAGATTCTTTACCAGCTGAGCCACAAGGAAAGCCCAATCTTTCCTTAAATCTAGTGGGAGTTAGACATTCAGTAATCACATATATGAATTTTTTTAAAGTGCAAAAGAGTGATGTTAGTAACTGTTAATCTTCATCGTGATCTTTGTTCCTACATAGTTGCTGCAATACATAATATCGTTAAAAGGCCTCCCTCAGTCTCCCTCTCAATATTTAACCAACCCCTCCTGCACACAGCTGATCTCCTTCTAGCTTGTATTTACATAGCTCATTGTAAAATAAAGTGACAAGCAAAAGCTCAAGGGAAGAATTTTTGTGACAAGTTGGAGCAAGTAAGAAATCCAAGTGGTTTTTCCAAATAGAAAAATGTTACCGAGTCCAAATACTTACAAAAGAAAAAATATATATATTTTGATAATTTCAAAACATACACGTAAGAAAGAGTGGGATGAATTCACATCCAGTCACAGTCTAGGTCCAACATGGACATATCTTATCAGCAAGTCCTATCTTGTTTCATCTGCTCCTAATCCACTCTCTCCCCACCCCCAGATCACTTTGAAGCAAATCTCAGACTCCATTAATCTGAAAAAACTTCAAAACTCGTTGTTAGACTTCAATGTTAATAAGATCAGGTTCAGTTTCTTGCCCAGATGACTTCATAGTGGAATGTATTTCCAATTACAAGTCAGCAGAAGAAGCTTCAAGTCTGGTTGTTCTTTTCTTTTTAAATATTTATTTATTTATTTGACTGTACCAGGTCTTAGCTGTGGCACGCAGGATCTCTGATCTTAGGATCTAGTTCCCTGACCAGGGATTGAACCCGGGCCCCTGCACTGGGAACACGGAGTCTCAGCCACTGAACCACTAGGGAAGTCCTCTGGTTGCTTTCCTATTAGCAATAACCACACCTCAGGAAAACCTCCGGAGAAGGCAATGGCAACCCACTCCAGTACTCTTGCCTGGAAAACCCCATGAACAGAGGAGCCTGGTAGGCTGCAGTCCATGGGGCCACCGAGTCAGACATGACTGAGCGACTTCACTTTCATGCATTGGAGAAGGAAATGGCAACCCACTCCAGTATTTTTGCCTGGAGAATCCCAGGGACGGTAGAGCCTTATAGGCTGCCATCTATGGGGTCGCACAGGGTTGGACAAGACTGAAGTGACTTAGCAGCAGCAGGGAAACCTCATTGGCTAATGATACTTCACCTGTGCAACGCTGGTGGTTTTTCTCTGTATGATATCAAGACTGGTCAGTGGTTTGAGATGTTCTCAGCCTGATCCATCGATCTAGTACAAAGTTCTCATCAGTTATTTTTCTCCCCACCACTGCCTGGATCCATTATTTCATGAAAAACTGAAAAGTGATATATCAGTGATAACTTTCCTCCTGCATTTATAAGCTGGATTTCTTCCATAAGGAAATATTGTTTCCTATTTGGTAACCTCAAGCTGAAGTTTATGCCAGAAAGGCAGGTCATTTGCTTGATTCCTTCCCTTTACTTAGTTTTCTTAATAAGTTGGTTTCCTAGCCTCCACAAAAGGTAACCAATGAGTTAGTTTTCTAAAATATCATTAATATTAATATATTTGATATGTTTCTATTTTTCCTGATACTTAAGTTATCCCATCTTTAACCAACCCTTGGAGTTGGCTTCTGACTTCTTTTGACTCAACATAGTGATCTTAGCTTCCTTGCTTTCTGGTATGACAAGATGTCCCACGCTACCATTTTCATTTCCTGCCAAACTCAGATTTAGCAGTTTCTCCAAGGAAACTTGAAGTGGGAAATGGCATTTAGAGACTACAGTTTTGACGAGGGGTACTCATGACATCTGGGTTGGTGTCTAGACTTCCTAGTGAACAGAGCTAGAAGAAGAATTTTATTTTTAAAATATCTGAGTTTATACTGATTTCTTTCACTTTAGTATTACAGTGTTTTCACTGAGCTTTTTTTATATTTATACCTCACTTTTCTTGTAAAAAAGTTTCTAACAAAATTAGTATAATTACTTATTTCCATTATCTTATATAATAGTTTCAGGGTAAAAGGATAAATATTATCATAACCATATGATTACAAAACCAAACCAATGTTTATTTGCAGTCTTTTTTTATCCTTAGGCTATATCTCATAAGATACAGATATATATACACACATACATATATTAATAATTACATTTCTGTGTTTTAAAGTAATTTGATAATACTACCCAAAGTGATCTATAAGTTCACTGCAAGCACTATCAAAATCCCAACAATATTTTTGCAGAAACAAACAAAAAAAATCCAAAATTTATATGGAATCTCAAGGGATCCTGAAAAACCAAAAGTCTTGAAGAACAAAAAGTTGAAGGTCTCACACTTCCTGATTTCAGAAAGTAAGTTAGTAGGCAAAATAGTATAGTACTGGCATAAAGACAGACACCTAGACCAACGTAACAGAATAGAGAACCTTGAAATGAACCCTCGTATGTGTGGTCAAATGATATTCAACAAGGGTGCCAAGACCACTCAATGGGGGAACAACAGTCCCTTCAACAAATGATACTGGGAAAATTGCATATCCACATGCCAAAGAATGAATCTGGATGCTTAACTTACACTCTATATAAAAATTAAGTCAAAATGGATTAAAGAACTAAACACAAAACCTGAAACCATAAAATTCCTTGAAGAAAACTTCATGACCTTGGATTTTAGCAATGATTTCTTAAATATAACACCAAAAGCACAGATAATTTAAAAATACACAAATAGGACATCAAACCTAAAGATTCTGTGTATAAAGGACGCAACCTACAGAATGTAAAGGCAACCTGTAGGATGGCAGAAAGTATTTGTAAATTACATCTGACAAGGGGTTAATATCCAGAATATATAAAGAACTCCTACAACTCAACAGCAAAAAGACAAATAATCCAGTTCAAAAATGTGCATAGAACTTTAAAAGACATTTCTCCAAAGATAATATACAAATGACCAACAAACATAAGAAAAGGTGCTCAACATCATTAGTAGTTAGATAAATGCAAATCAAAACCACAGTGAAATACCACCTCACACTCATTAGGATGGCTATAATAATAATAACGTATTGGCAAGGATATGGAAAATCAGAATTCTTTTGCACTGTTGGGAGTACCAAGTTGTGCAGCCCCTATGGAAACCAGTATGGAAAGTCCTCAAAAAATTAAAAATACAATTACCACATGATCCAGCAATCCCACTTCTGGGTCTATATCCAGAAGAACTAAGAACAGGCTCTTAAAGAGATATTTGCATACCCATGTTCATAGCAGCATGATTTGCAATAGCACAGAAGTGGAAGCAACACAAATGTCCACTGACGGATGAATGGTAAACCATATGTCATATATTCATGTGATACAGTATTACTCAGCTTTAAAAAAGGAAGGAAACTTGGTCACATGCTACACCGTAGATGAACCTTGAGGACATTATGCAAAGCGAAGTAACCCAGTCACAGGAAGACAAACACTGCATGACTCTGTTTAAATGAGGCATCTAAAGTAATCAAGTTCATAGACAGTAAAATGGTAGTTGCCATTGGCTGGGGGAAGAGGAAATGGCAAGTTGTTAATGGGTAGAGAGTTTCAATTTTGAAAGATGAAAAAGTTCTGGAGCTTGGTTGTACAACAGTGTGAATGTACTTAACACTACTGATCTGTACACTCAGAATGGTTACAGTGCTAAATTTTATGTGTTAAACACAAATTTTTTAAAAAGGTAATTGAAATAATGTATCTCTGTGAGTAAGCCACCACCTTACTATACCATTTACACTCATTAGTTTCATTGTGCTTTCAATTCTTGCAGCTTGCCTTGTATTTATTTAACTTTGGTTTAATGCTGGTTTATAATTTTGTGAAGTATTTACATGAATTCAAAGCCAAATTTACAAACAAGATACATTCAAGGAATTCTAACTTCTCCCCCTGTGCTCTCCATCCTAGTTCCTCCCTCTTTCTACAGGTAACATTTGTGGATGGTCACCTCTACCTATTCATATTCTCATCTTAGACAAAAAGTAGCACACCATGAATAGTTTTGTGCTTTCCTCTTTTTACTTCACATATAGCTTGAAGATCACTCCATAGTAGTACACAGAGATACTCCTCATTTCATTTCTATAGCTGCATATTACTCCATTGGGTCAACGTTCCATAGTTTACTTAACCTGTGGATACTTGGGTTGTTTCTCATCTATCATAAGTAATGCTTCAGTGATAACTTTGGGTACGTGTCTTTGTATATAGCCACACTATATCTTTAGGATTGATTCCTAGAAGTGGCACATTTAATATAATCAAGATGTCAGTTCTTCCCTAATTGACTGATAGACTCAATGTAATCCAAATCAAATATAATCCAAGTATTTGATGGCTATCAACAAACTAATTATAAAGTTTACATGGAGAGGTAAAAGACCGAGAATAGCCAACACAATATTGAAAGAACAAAACAGGACTGACACTCCCCTAGCTTCAAGAGTTACTCTAGAGGTACAGCAATCAAGAATTCCATAGTCTTCTCAAAAGAATAGCAAACATCAACAGAACCGAGAGCCCAGAAGCAAAGCCACGTTAATAGAAGCAACTGGCCTTTGACAAAGGAGCAAGGGGAATAAAATGGAGTAAAGATATCCTTTGCAGCCTATGGTTCCGAAACAAATAGACATCTACATTCAAAAAAAATGAATCTAGATACAGACCTTACATCCTTCACAAAAATCAGCTCCAAATGGATCTTACACCTAACTGTTAAATGGAAAACTATAAAACTCCTAGAAGGTAATACAGGAGAAAACCTAGATGACCTTGGGTACAGTGATGACTTTTTAGATACAACACCAAAGACAGGGTTCATGAAATAATTAACTGATAATCTGAACTTCGGTACAATCAAAGACTTCTGGTAGCAAAAGACAGTAGCAAGAGAATGAGGGGAGAAGCTTCAGATTGGGACAACATGCTGGCAAAGAACACCTCTATTAAAGGACTTATACAGAATATATCAAGAACTCTTAAAGCTTAACAAAAGCAACAAAAGCCACCCAACTTAAAAATGGATCAAAGACCTTAACAAACACCAAAATACTTTTACCGTGTGTTCCAGCAATTGCACTCCCTGGTATTTGCTCAAATAAGCACAAAACTTTATGTCTACACAAAAAACTGCACATAGATGTTTACATAGTCATATAACGTAACTATAACTGCCAAGACTTGGAAGCAACCAAGATATCCGTCAGTAAGGTGAGTGATAAGCTGTGTTATAATCAAATAATCAGTGCTAAAAACATGAGCTACCATCTGTGTTCCCACTGATCTCTCCCTCAACTTGCTCCTTTAGACCTAAAGATGCCTCCATGTGTTAGTTCCTCCTTGGTTTCTTTCACTCTTGTAATTATTTCCTTTATGAAATTGTTCTGATAGAACTTACCATTTGTTCCCCCATAAAAATACTGACTGAATTCTAAATTCTAGCTATCAAAGATAAACTTTGGCTTCCTAACACAACAGATGCCTGTTTTCTTGTCTGTCTTCATTCCTGGATTTGTTGGTCCCTTGAGGGTTGGGGTCTATCATTGTGTTCTCAGAACTCAGCTGAGGGCTTGACCATAGTAATTGCTCGGTAAATGTTTGCTGACTGACTTAATGTGATTTCCCCTATTAGTTTCTATTTAAAACTAGAAACAGAAATCATCTAAAAGAAGTATAAGCACCTCTTCCAAATCTGTCACTCCAGAAGAATAACCCTTTTTTGATCTGGCTTTTTTCAGAGACATACACATGGAGGAAGACCCAATTCTTGGCCTGTGTCTTCCTGGGAGAGAGGCTGAGGGGCCTGCGGGTAAAGAGGTGGGATAGATGGTAGTATTTGGAGCAGGGTCCTAAGCTCCACAGCCCCTCTGAGAAGCAGGATCTTCAGCTCTGCAGAGGACAGAAGGGGTCCAGAGCGCTTTCAGCATCCTGGCTGTCAGGGAGACGGAAGGCACCCTGCTCGGTTGGACTCACAGAGCAATGTTCACTGGCTTCAAGTCCAGCCTCCTCCTCGCTTTCCCCTCCACCTTCGCCCGGCTCCCCTCAGCTGCTTGGAGCTGCTGCAGGGACAGCTTATTTTTTATGTTTTTTTTTTTTTCCTATCGGGATACAATTCACATAACATAAACTTCACCATGTGAAAAAGCACTTTCAAGCCCACAATTCAGGGGCTTTGTAGTAGGTTCACAACTCTGTGAAAGATTCATTGCCATCTAATTCCAGAAGATTTTTGCTTTGATCTTTGAAGCCAGAAAATGAAGGGGATGAACCTCATTAAAATAAAAGTGTCCTGTGTCCCAGAGGCATTCACAGTTTGGTATGTAAAACCCCTCATTTGGTATTTTCTATTTATAACATTTTTCCTCCTCAAGAACCATAATACTGTTTAAAAAAATTTTTTAAGCTTTCACTTTATTTAAAGTATTACTTTCTTCGTTCCATTTCATTTCTTCAGCATATTTCGAATCACTCCAGGCCAGTTAGTGCTAATGATAATAGTGAGCCACAAACAAGGCCCCATCCTCTGTGGTTTGCAGCCGATCGGGCTTGACACCAGTAATCAGATTATTATGGTGATGAGTGCTGTGGGGTAAATATAACAGGAAGACAACCATGTCTGGGAGGCAGGGGCGCTTTCCTGGTAAGAGCGGTGTTCGCGGCAAGACCTGGGGCCTGAAGAGGCTGGGCTAGGGAAGGGCGGTGGGCCCAGGTCTGAGTGCAGCTGCAGTGTGGGGAGCTGAGGACCTCAGTCCAGTGCGGCTAAAGCTTCAGGCGCTGCGGGAGAGGGGACACGGCGACAAGCCACACAGGCAAGTCCCGGGGCCTTAGAGGCCATGCTGCCAATCTGGGATTTTGTCTTCAGTGGGAGCCCATCGAAGGAGTTAATGTGGGGCTGGCAGGATTCGTCCAGCAGTTGGAGACCACTTGGGAGGCTGCTGCAGGATGAGAAAGGGTGGCTGCCTGGCTCAGGACGGTCGTGAGAGTGGAGAAGAGGGAAGAGATTTAAGAGACATTTGGGGGCAGGTCTTGAGCGTGATGTGCCAGCAAGGTAGATGGTCAGGTAGGGAACTCTGGTGAAGAGGAAGTGTGGACGGGGGAGCCATGGGTTCTCTCCAGGACGGGCTGGATTTGAGGTACCTGGGAAGCAGCTGCATGGAGATGTCAAGCTGGAAGTTGGGGTGTCTGGCAGCTCAGTAGACCAGCCTGGGCCAGAGAGAGAAAGTGAGGAGAGGCAGACAGTGACTGTGAAAACACTCTTCACGTGCAGGTATTACAACATCCAAAACACTTCATCAGACTACTTATTCACCTGAGTTTCCTCCTACTTCAGCGATTCTCACTTTGTTCTGCCTGTTCCTGGGTGGGTGTGGCACCCTCTCCAGGAATGTCTCTCATCATCAATGACTCTCCCTCATCTAAAGCTCCTAGAGGATAGGAAGGTCTTGCTTACCTTTGCATCCCTGGGATGTACTGTAGAAAGTCACTAGGTTTCTGACTGATGACTGACCAAGAGAACATAGGAATCAACGATTGTGTTAGAATCTGCATAAAAACGCCAATTAGAGTTATGGTGGACATCCACTTAATTTTATAGCACCCGTTATGATAGTTTAAAATAATCCCTATTTATAAAGGAACACATAAAATCATGCAGGACATCAAAATGAAGGCATCTTCAAAAGTACAGCATGAAGACATATATAGGATCACAAAAATTCAGTCGTATAAAAGCATTGCTGAAGAAGTCCTCCATGGAGTTTTCGATGGTACGTCTCAAAGGAAAATGGTCATTGGAGGTCACATCAAGCATAAGAGCTCAGCTCAGCTCAGGGACCATGAGAAGCTAAAATCTTTACGTTTCCAAAAGGGTTGATAATCATTTCATTTCGAGTTGCACTGTTGACTGCTTTGATCTCTTCAACTGCAGAGTTGATTTCAGGGGTGCCTTTGGCTAAGATGGCCGTGGGGACAAAGAGAACAGCCTCCCCTCCTCTGCTCTGGGTCTTCCTCTAGGTGATGGGACCCCCAGGTGCGGCGCCCACTTGCCCAGCACTTGGTTCAGCATCACGGCCGCAACCCTTCAAACAAATGGGAAGCAAGATTTGTCCATTTATACACAAGTGCACACATTTCAGAAGGTGGAGCTGGAACTCTCAGGCAGGAAATCACAGAATCAGGAGGGAGACTGTTTCTCAGTCACTTCCTCAAGTACACACAGTTGCAGATGTTTTGGTTACAAGGGTAGAAAACAGTTTCAATGTTCTTAGGTCCAAAGTGTCATTAAATATGAAAGACAATCCTCTGTATGTATAAGCAAAAAAAAGGAAGCCAATGTTAGCAGGTCACCAGGATTAAGAAGGACAGGCATATGGAAGAAATCTGATTCAAAGACTGAGGAACTGGCCCTAAAACAAGCAATACAGAGAGCAGAAACACGAACCCAGAGGAGAGGAAGATTCTAGAACAGGGAGGACAGAAGTGGAAAAATGTTATTAATATAAAGAGGATAGTCTTGCCTCAAAACTAAATGAAGTATATTCACTCATCTGAAAGAAAGAAAATTTGCTAGATCTCAGTTATTAGGACTGTATTTAAAGTACTGTGTTTCTTTTATGTATCACAGAGATCAATCCCTTTGCCTTTTTACACAGAAGCCACTATTCTTGTGATGTTCAAGATGAAGCATCATTAAACTGAAAGCAAAAGAGACCACAGACAGCTAACCTTAAATCTCCACAGAGGAAAAGTCCTACTGAGTGTTTAGGAAGAATTCCCAGAGTGAGGAACTGTAACTAGGGTTGACTGTTCTACATTTCATCTGAGTGATGGATGTTGTCATGATGGGGATACCTTCAGGGGACAGGAACCCTCATCTCAATTATGCCAGCCTCATTCCATTAATATTTGTCAATCTGTAAAATAATTGCACTCTTCCGATTTTTTAGTGGGCTATTTCTAAGGGTCCTAACATACAACCAATAATCAATAAAGGTTGGTTCTAGGCTGGTCTTAGGGCTAAGTGGTCCCAGGTAGCTCAGACGGCAAAGAATCTGCCTGCCAGTGCAGGAGACGCAAGAGACAGGGGTTTGATCCCTGGGTCGGGAAGACCCCTGGAGAAGGGAATGGTTACTCACTCTAGTATTCTTGCCTGGAGAATTCCATGGACAGGGGAGCCGGAGCCTGGCGGGCTACAGTCCATGGGGTCACGGCTTAGCGACTGACACACACACAGGCTGGTCTTAACCAAGCCTGAAAGGATGCAAATAAATTTCATTCTCCAGCAGAGGGCAGCACCACGTAACCCTACAGGATAACAGGTCCAGCATCTTTGTCTATCACCATGCATTTTCTATATTATTATTTTATGGCCATGTAGCTTGTGGGATCTTAGTTTCCTAACCAGGAATTGACCCTGGGTACTCTGCAGTGGAAGCACAGAGTCTGACCACTGGATCGCCAGGGAAGTCCCTCTATATTATCGCATATTTATTATTTAGTGTCACAAAAATGGAAGACTTGTTTATACAAGTTATCTTGAATACTGATGGGCAATCCAGGCAAACAATTTAAGCCCTAACTATTTAAAATCTTATAATTTTAAGATAGTTATTTAAATTTAACTTAAATTAAGTTATTTAATAATTTAAATAACTCTGTGCTTTATTTGTCACTCAGTCGTGTCCAACTCTTTGCGACCCCATGGACGGTAGCCTACCAGGCTCCACGGCCCTTGGGGTTTTCCAGACAAGCATACTGGAATGGGCTCCCATTTCTTCCTTCCACGTGAGTCTTCCTCTGTGTGCATACGTCCTGGGTGAGTGTGTGGTGTCTACTTTGCTTTCCATTCCCATGCAAGTAGTAATTTTCTATTGCAACCAAATAAAATGCATATTACATAGAGCCGCAACACATAACACCATAACATTGCAGGTGAGAGTTTTGTTTAAAAGAGTGTACCTTGGAACTTAGCTAAAAAGAATTCATCCTTCTAATAGCAAGAGGACCTCATCAAAAGCAGATTCATTCATAGTGTGGTCAATTCAACGTGGATTCCTACAGAACAAAGCATTTAAGTATTAATGAATACATTTTAACAATTATTTGATCAATCAGTCATAAAGTAATTCCCTTCCTTTCCGCTTTGACCTTTGTAAAGTATCAGCGTAGTTAGGCTAATACAGTATTTATCTACTAAAAATAAACTTTAAAGAAAATTATTTGGGATTATTACAGAATTGTGTTATAGTTCCATTTCAGTTGAGATTTATTTTTGATATTTCTGTATGTAACACAGATGAAAGTCATCCTCCATTAGGTCAAAGTCTATAATCTGCATCAACTTTAATTAAAAACAATTTTTGGTTAAATCTCTCTCTGCTAATATCATACTGTTAATAATTACAACTTTTCCTAAGGTAAATGCCAATGAATGTAGATGTCGATATGTGCAAATAATGATAGAGTGAAATTAAAACAACGTACTTATATCAACTCCTATTTAGTAAAAAATAAATCCTTTGTACCCTGGCATTTCTGCTATGCAATTATAATAGAAACTTAAGCTTTTATAGTCAGTGATGGAAATTATTAGCCATCAGGGCTTTGGAACTAATGCTGCCAAATGGAGAGATGAGTGGGTGGTGCTCTGTGGTCTCGCGGTGTCTGTAATTCTTGAACATAAAGATAAAGGAGCATTCTTAGCTCCGCCCATAGCTGAATCATCTGCACTCTTGTGTCGACATTTCTGATCCAACTCAAAGGTAATTTCAGCTGACATTTATGAACCATAGCCACATTCGGGTGTCTATGAGATAAGTTCTAAGTTTGGGGGAATTCCCTGGTGGTCCAGTGGTTGAGACTTCGCCTTCCAATGCAGGGGGTATGGGTTCAATACCTAATCAGGGAACTAAGATCCCACACACTTCTTGGCCAAGAAACCAAAACATAGAACAATATCATAACAAATCCAGTAAAAACAAATTTTAAATTCAAAATGCTTTAAAAATGGTCCACATTAAAAAAAAAAAAAAAAACAACGAAAAAAAAGTCAGCTTTGAGACTGAAATCTGAAGTTTGGAAATTTGGAAACATGTCCCACAGGACATTTGTCATGCTGGGACCCCCTCCTTCTATCACAAGGGGGTGTCAGGATCCAAGGAGAGATGACCCTCTGACTTGAGGGTCTGGAACCACAAAACACTAAATAAGCACACCCGTTTGGTTCCATTCCCCTAAATGTCCATAATAAATGTGAAAGGCTCATCTGCACTTTCCCACAGTACGTTTTGGGTTAACATTATGAGAACACGTCACACGCAGCCTAACGAAAACACCACGTGTACATGCTTGTACATGCTCAGTCGTGTCCGACTCTTTGTGACCCCATGGACTGTAGCCCGCCAGGCTCCTCTGTCCATGGGATTCTCCAGGCAAGAATACTGGAGAGGGCTGCCATTTCCTACTCCAGGGGATCTTCCCGACCGAGGGATAGAACCCGAGTTCTTGCGTCTCCTGCACTGGCAGGCAGATTCTTTACCATTGCTCCAGCTGGGATCCCGAACATGGTACAAAATCAGATGTTCTGTGCAGTGCCAAGAACACAGCAGACAATCAACATGTAACAACCACCCCGTTGAACATCAAGTTGTGAAAGAACTCAGTTTTTTAAATTTACCTTTTATTTCTGACTGCACATCAAGTTGTGAAAGAATCCAGTTTTAAAAATTTACCTTTCATTTCTGACTGCTGCTTTGGGTACATCTTTTGATAAACTTGGCATTTATCTGCTAAATCTGACGAGCTAGGTGTGACTAACTGACTAAATCGGAAGCGATCAGTAGGTCTCTCCAGTAATTTTGCAACTTTAGAGATAACATTTGATGACTACATACCAGCAACCTCTGTAACTGCTGTAAACAGTGGGGAAAAAAATGTCAGTGGTGTAGAAACTAACTTTGAGTTAATCCTAATCTTTCTTGTACTCCTATCAATGTTAGTCATCATTTTTGCTGCTTTTAGTCAGGGATTTATACAGAATCCTCCCAAACTGGATGAAGTACCTTAATTTTCTAAGCCTACAGCCAAAACCAAATAGCACTTTTATGAAACTGTCAAGGAAACCAAGGCTTCCCTCCCATCCTCCACACCTTCCACAGTAAAGCATCAAACAAGAATTCTGGATATTCTTTGGATCTAATCTTTCATTTGGTTTTAAATCCTCTAAAATTTGGATTTTAAAGCACAGCTCCCCTTCCAATATCATCATTAAAGATTTCTCTTTCTTGGCTAACGTGCTGGGTAATACTGAGGCTCTGTCTTAAGATGAGATAGTAGGTTTTAGAGGGGGTTTCACCCATGGGCTGAATTGTGATGTACAATATCTGAACTGTACAATATTGTGATGGATTTTGCCATACATCAATATGAACTGGCCATAGGCAAACATGTGTCCCTTCTATCCTGAACCCCTCCTCCCTCCCCAGATTTTTATTTATTTCTCAACTGAGCTTTCTCTCTGGGGCAAAACACTTGACCTAATAGAAAAGACATAGAAATAAATATTAAATTAACTTTTGAAAAGTCAAGGATACTGGAAGGGCCAACTCTTTGTCAATACCTTTCCCATGGTGGTCCTTATTACCCTGCTAATTCCTGACTTTGTCTTCCCAATAACCAATTGTTCTAATAAACTTTTCTTTCAAAAACATGCGAGCAAAGACCTCTTTGACAGCACCCAGATTATGCAAGTGTTTGAATGAGAAAGACGGCACCTGTGTCCTAGAGTGTATCACTACATAATGCCAGTAACCTGTAAGTTCACTTAAGCACTTTATAACAAAAAGAGTAACATAGTAAAGGGTGACTGCTCTCTGTGGTTTTCTTCTAAGCTGTGCGAGTGTCATTACTCATCAGGGATCTTGTGGATGATGGACGACTTTTGGGGGCCATCAACCATCTTAGTTTCAATCTCAATCTTCAGTATTTAAAGGAGGGGAACTTTTATTTTCATCATGGCATGAATCCATTCTGATTATAGATTTGGCCCTGGTCCCCGTAGGAGCTTACAACACATTTTCCCCAATTCCAGATTCAAATATTAAATTAAAACAGATGTGCAAAACTAAAGGAAATTCCACCACCAAAAACATACCCAACCCCTCCACAAAACTGCCAGCTCTGGGGAAAACCAATGTCCATGGTTCCGGGCCCTTCTCCTAAACCTGAAAAAGAACAGAGTCAGGACTTTCCCAGCGGTCCAGTGGTTAAGATCACCATAGGGTTGATCCCTGGTTAGGGAACTAAGATCCTGCATGCAGCACAATGTGGGAAAAGAGAAAAAAAAAAGAACAGATTCACATTGCTCCTTAACCTGCGTTTGTTTCAATGTCCGAGAGGCCAATGAGAAGGAGCCGAGGTCTAGAAGTTCCTGGGGTGCTCTCCACGCCCCCGCTTGGGCCACTCCTCGTCCACCCACCTACGCAGCACCTTCTCCACGTCGGCCCGGTGGTACAGCCGGCAGAGCTCCATCAGCTGGCCCACCGTCCTCTGACTGTTCCGGAGCAAGAACTCCAGGGTGGGGCTCTGCGGTCGCTGCTCCAGGAAGCATAGCTCGTCGTAGGGCATGCCCCACTTGCTTGCAAAATTCCTCCAGTTTTTGACTGTTGGGTGACAGGGATCCAGCTTTATCCTGATCACATCTAGTAAGTCCTGGTCATTGAGCAAGTCGCTGATGGTGGGGACTCGGAGCGAACAGGAGGGACAGGAACAGGTCTCCGTGCAGGACACATCCTTGCTCACATCTGCAGGGTAAAGAACAGGGTGCGTGTGTCACCAAGAGGCCCTGGACATGTGCTTATCTCTCCGGTCCTTTATTTTCCTACTGAACTGCTCATGGCATCAGGGTAAGCACAGCACCTATTTCAGGATACTCACTTCTACATATTCACCAATAACGCCTCGTTCTTTGCGGTCAAGAAGAGCTGCTCTGCTGGAAGCGGTGGCAAGACTTTATAAAGCCAGCATTCCTTTCTGAGACTGTCTGTCCCCCAGGCTGTGCGTTTGTGAGCCTGCCAGCCAGATAAGGGCTCCAAAGAGCAGAGCTCTCTCCGTGGGCAGATAGCCAGTCCAGGTGGGGTGGACTCAGCCATCCCAGGAGAAACCAGCCCATTCTCACCTGCTCCTCAACCCTCTTGCCCCTTCCAAATTACAAGTCAGTCTTGTCAGCTTTTTAAGGTCAAGCACAGCATGTCAGAGTGTAAAGTATTACACAATTCTTCAAAAGGTCTTTATCAAAAAAAAAAAAATACACGCACAACCCAAAACTGGAATATCCACTCCAAACACATATTTGAAAATGAGTGATAACTGATAATGCCAGACTTTTCAGATTTATGGCCACCTTATCATGGCTTTGCCTTTATTTATTTATTTTTTTAACACATAGGGCTGCCTTTGAAGTGGAGCCAATACCCTGAGGTGTATTCAGTGGGCTGGGTGAGTGGGTGACTTTGAGCTCAGCCTCCCCAAGAAGGGGGCTTCCCTGGTGGCTCAGATCATAAAGAATCTGCCTGCAATCCCAGAGACCCAGGTTCGATCCCTGGGTTAGGAAGATCCCCTGGAGAAGGGAATGGCTACCCACTCTAGTATTCTTGCCTGGAGAATTCCATGGACAGAGGAGCCTGGCAGGCTACAGTCTATGGGGTCGAAAAGGGTCGGACATGACTGAGCAACTAACACTTTTGCTTTCACCAAGAAAAGTAGCCCCAGCACAGAGGAAGGGCCACCTTCCCATGCATCATCTCTGGCCTCCCTGTAGTATCTGCCATGTTAGCAGAGGATGAAGCTAGTAGGTAAGCAGCAAGTAGGTTAGAGGGAAGAGGTTAGTAGGCAAGAGACAACTCAGAGTACAGGTGTAAGCGGGGTCTGCACAGCAACCCAAGTGAATTAAAACTCTGCAACTGCACTGAATTTCCTAGCCCCTCTCACTGGGGATATTTAACCACCAAAGGCAACACTAAATATCCCTGGCTTGGAAAATTCTGGGAGGTTATGATGCCTTTTTCTACACTGAACTGTGTGGACTGTCCAACTTAGGAAAGTAAAAAATTTGGAGAAAAGAAAGAAAAAAAAAGGAGTCACTCTGGTTATTATAAAGTTGAGAACTAGAAATTTTGAGGCACATACAAAGTAAAAGACAACAAAAACCATGAAAATTATGCTCATACTCTGACCTACTAATATAACTTCTGAGAATCCAGGCAAAGAGATCCTCTAAAATATGTATGTACTTGAACATTTTTTATTATAGTCTTACTTTTATTATACATTTTTTAAAAACTTAAAATCAAAGTTAGAGGACTAGTGAAATAAATTATTGTTACTATTTGAAGGAATATTATTTAAGAAATTATGAAAACTATATAGCAACCTAGAAAATGTGTGCGCTGTCACATTAAGTGAAAAATGCAAGATGTAAGGCATTTATGTACTCTGATTAAAACCATGGGAAAAGTCTCTGTTAATATTACCATGGAAGGAAATGTACGAAAATAATCACAGCTTCTGTGGTTAATGTAGGATTACGTTTTTTTTTCCAAACTTTCTCAGTGTGTATGTTGGGGTGTGCTCAGGTGTGAGCTGTGTGCTCAGTCGTGTCCGACTCTTTGCGACCCCATGGACTGTAGCCCACCAGGCTCCTCTGTCCATGGGATTCTCCAGGTAAGAATACTGGAGTGTGTTACCATGCCCTCCTCCAGGGGATCTTCCTGACCCAGGGATTGAACTTGTGTCTCTTGCGTTGGCAGGCAGAGTCTTTACCACTGCACCATCTGGGATTATGCTTCTATTTTCCAAACTCTCTCTAGTGGTGTTTATATTTCTACAATAATGAGACCCATGTATTACATTAACAAACATATTGTGCAGCACTGAGCCGACGTATCAACGCAGCATCCCTCCTCTTTGCCAAGCTTCATTTACCCCTTTGAGGCCACCTCTTCCTACCTTCCCCATGATTTGTTTCATCAAATACCTCCTTTCTTTCCCCTCACCTCCAGACACCCATCTCTACTGATTCTCTTTCCTTTATCCACAGATAGGTATATAGCTCCTCTATCATAAAAACTAAGAACCTCAAACTGCTACTCTCTGGTTTATAATTCACTGAAGGACTTTCTATTACTCTTCATTTCCTTACTGTTTTAAAAAAATATTTGTTATTATTTTGGGGGCTACACCACATGGCATATGGGATCTTAGTTCCCCAGCCAGGATGGAACGCACACAACCTGCAGTAAAAGCTCAGAGTCTTAACCACCGGACTGCTGGGCAAGTCTCAATTTACTATTAAACTTCTAAAAGGAGAAATCAAAACCTGTTGCCTACCATGCCTCACCATGTTATTAATCTTTACTTTCTTTGGCTTTGAGCAGCATCTGACCAGCCCCATTCTTGCCAACCCTGTAGACCAGACCCAGTTCCCCATGCCCCACCTGCAGACCAGAGTCCAGTTCTGATGGGGTAGATAAATCCAGAGAAGCAGATCCCCACCTGGCTTGGAGGATCACCTGGACCCCCTGCTGCTGCTAATGCCCCCATCACATCACTCCCCTTGGGCCTGCCTGCCTCTAGAACTGAGCCCAAGACTCTTGTGCCCCTTTGAACACTGTCTATTGCACTGAAGACTCTTTTCCGAGAACTCAAGCCCCTTATCCCCAAGCACATCCTACCTTGTCCCGGCCACATCCCTTTTCTTGTCTGCCAGACACACTGCGATCCCAGCCGGTCTCACTGCCAAGTCCCTGGGAGTTACAAGGAGGTGCTCTAGTCCTGTTCTTAGACCAAAGCTTTCCTCTTCTGCACTGTGTCCCTTTGGTCTTCTCCACTCCCAACCTCTACAAAGATCTCCCACTAGAATGGAAGACCCTTTCTTTTTGCATCTGCAGGATCTAATACAGCTCTTGACACACAGCAAACACTTAACCAACGTGGATTGAGTGAATAAACGAATGGCCAACCCTGCCAGCTCACCTGGGCTCCAGAACTGACTACTAGAAAGCATCTCTTGATGTTCAGATGACATCTCCAACTCAAAGGGCCCAATAGAGTACTTATATTTCTCCTACTGTGCACCCAAAGCACCTCAAGTACCCTAATGACACCTGCAATTCTTCAGCATCCTTACAGACATTTTTTCTCTATCCAACCAGTTACCAGGGTCCCAATCTCCCCTGGAAGCTCTCCATACCTCTCTTCCCATCTTATTTCCCATGACTTCCTTGAATATAATCTGGGCTCCAGAGAAGGGGGACTACTCACTTCCTGAATAGACAACCTATATTTTCTTTGTTTCAAAGTTTAATAAAATGAAAAGGAAAAAATATAAGCTCAGTGTAGAACATTTAAAAATTATATTCAGTTATGAATTTTGTGTAAACTTGAACATCGAGGGTTTCCCCATAGTTGCATGACTATGAATAACCATTTGATGCAGACCCTTATATCTAAATTTTTGGCTACCTCTTTAATTATCTCTCCAGTAATGGGACTATTAGGCTGAAAAGTATGACCATTTTAAGGCTAACAGTGCATATATCCTAAACTGCTTTCCAGAAATAAATGTTGTACCAATATACACTCCAAACAGAGAATAGTGATGGTGCAGATCTCAGCTGACCTTTGTTAGCACCAAGTAACACTTTAAAAAATATCTTTGTCAATTGCATAGGTGGAAAATAAAGATTTCCTCCATGACTTTTCTGATGTTTTCTCTCTGATCAATTATCTCTCTTCCTTCTCTCTCCCTCTCACTGAATTCCTCTCATTGAAATTCCCCTCAGCTACTGAGCTTGTCTATCCTATGAAACCCACCTCAGAAACACCCCTTCATTAAATCCCCCGGCTCTGCCTGCAAGGCCGTCTCACCCATAGTCTCATCATTGTGTTTGCACCTCCTGACTTTGCCTTGCAGTGAGATATTCCATATGATCTTTGTTGTTGCACCTTCAGGGCCCTGAGAAAAGGTCCATATCCTCCTGCAATGTGTACACATCTTAGAGTTCTAAAATGTTGAATTACATTTCTGTGTAATATAGTGAGAGTTATTCTTCCATTCCATTAATAATGGTATGGTGTATCTGGAAGTAAGACTTTAGTTCCATGACGGGACAGAAATTTATTTATAAAGAGCTTTCAAACATTGAAGGTGGCTTTTGCGTACAAGGAGGAAACTGCGATTTTCTTTGCCCTTATTTAAAAGTAGAGTCAAAATCCAGGGAACTCAAATCGGGGCTCTGTAACAACCTAGAGAGGTGGGGTGGGGTGGGAAGTGGGACAGAGGTTCAAGAGGGAAGGGACATATGTACACCTATGGCTGATTCATATTGATGTAGGGCAGAAACCAACGTTAATACTGTAAAGCAATTATCCTTCAATTAAAAATAAATTAATTTAAAAAAAATAAAGGTGGGTATACGGAAAAAAAAGTTGAGTCAAAATAATAATCTGTCAAGCAGAAAAACAAGCAGTTTACCAAAGGGTATGTATAATTCAGTTTTTGAAAAAACAAAATAATACAGTCATTTTTATCCACATAAAGCATATATTATATACACATTCATGGGCATAGGAAAAATCTAGAAGTATGCATAAAAACGTTAACAATGGATGGTCCTAATTTTCTATAGTTACTATGTTTATTTGGATACTTAAAATATATTTTTAAAATGTCACACAAAAATAAACAATTTATATCTCTAAGTCCAGAATGAAATGTATTGCTTTCTGAAGGTCTGCCCTGTATTACCTCCGTAAGACTCAGGGTTTTAGCAATGTTTTCTCCTTTAGTGTCAAGAAGAATGAAAATCGTACGGTTTCTGTGAAGCTCCTCTAAGCCTGCTAGTGGATGAGAAGCTTCTGTTTCTCTGAACACCACCACCATCCATTTATCAGTTTGTTTTAAAATGCATGATGTGTCAAAAATCTATTGTTTCCTTTTTTATTTTCAATGACACACATGCTAAGCCATTTTCCCAACTGGAATCTACACAAACTGCCAACAGTCATGAATTTAAAGTTGCCTTTTGAATCATAAACTATAATTAGTTCTCTGAGGACTTAAGCAGACAAACTTTTTTTTCCCCTATGAAATATATTTTGTCCTGCCCTCCTGTAAACACCTATCATGTATTTGTGTGCATGCAAGGAAAGAATGGCTGATGCTTTGGGGTAAGAAAAATCATGGGAAGAGAAACATTTAGAACCAAAGAAGTTTTCCTAAGAAATGGGGGGAAAAATGGGATTATTATTGGATGCTACTCAGTGGCAAGCTCAGGATATCCGTACAGGAGAAACTCAAAAACTGTTTACTAAATGAATGAATGAGAATTGTTTTTTCTCCTCCGGAGACAAGGTAGGTTTCTTATTACTGTGTGATGCATTTTAGGATGTGAAGAGATAATTACTAGCAAAGGAAAGAGAATTTACTGGTATCTGTTGGCTGTTAACAGAAAAATACAAAAGACTGATTCTAGCTTTGGGGGAAGGAAAGGAGAGTGTTATTGAGAGAGAAGTCAGTTATGTATAAAAGTTCACTTAGAGTCTCTAACAAGTAGGGTCCTTGCTTGTCATGTTTTGACACTTGACTTGCATATTTTCCACTGATGAAAAACAAGAACGGATTGCACCATTAATTCATAATAACTTCTTAGAGGCCAAAACCCTGGAAGGACTTGCCTTCTGTAAGTTTAGTCTGAGTCCCGGCTTGAATTAAGGAAGAATTTATCAGTGGCCAAATTTATCAGTGGTTTTTTATCATCACAGTAACTGTCATTTATTAAATGCTTAATATATAACCGGCCCTGCACTGTGCCCTTTTATATCAGGACTCCCAAATTCTGGGATCTTATGCCTGATGATCTGAGGTGGAGCTGATGGAATAATAATAGAAATAAAGTACTCAATAAATGTAATGTAGTTGAATTATCCTGATACCATCCCCGACTCCCACCCCCCGATGGTGGAAAAACTCTTTCACAAAACCAGTCCCTGGTGCCATAAAAGTTGGGGACTGCTGCTTCACATGCATAATCCTGATCAGCTGCATCAGATGGGGCTCCTCAAACCCTGGTGCCCCAGCTTTCCAGGGCTTGACTGCTAAATGGCATTTAATATCCCTGGACTTCAGATTCCTCATCTATCAAATGGAGATGATAATATAATTCTTATATCTCATGAATTAAATGAGATGAATGATGTGAAAGCATTTTTGTCAAGTCTTATGTAAATGTTATTTAAGGGTGTTAGGTTTTACAATTTTTTTTTTAAGTAGAATGGGGGTGGGGGGGAAGAGTGTGTCATTGTGTCATCTGGCCTGTGCTGACATCTCCCAGCTCATTCCCTTTTCAAGTGCCCTTCACTGCCCACCCTTGTCCCTAGAACATATACTCAACCCTGCCTCAGGACCTTTGCACCAGATGGGTCTTCCCTCTGAAGTTCTCTTTTCTCAGATCTCCACATGGCTGGCTCCTTTGTATTGTTTAGATCTTGGTGCACCTTCTTAGCTAACACAGCATCCTTTCCTTGCAGGCAAACCCCACTGTACACTCATTTATTTTCCTCAAGGCACCTACCACCACATGTAATTACTTGCGCTTATTGTCTGTCACTCCCAACTAGTATATAAGGTCCAAGAGGAAAGGGACTTGGATGTCTAATGTCTCCACCTAACTCCAGGCACACAGTAGGCACTCAATAATGTCTGCTGAGTAAATTTATTTAATGAAGAACATGACACAGAGAAATAATCAAGTCAGAAACTTCTGGGCAGCATATGAAGAGTTATCTAGAAAGTTTCAGACAAACTGAAAGGTTTCTTGTGCTGAGTATATACAAGGCAGAAGAAGGGTGACTGGTTGCTATGGAGAAGGAGTACACCATGTACCACAGAGAGAGCCACATGAGCTTTAGAGGCATGCTGACCAGTAACTATTGATACAAGCTGACATTGTGCAGGCATGCAGCTTGGACAGGTTACTCAGCTTGCTATGGCCATGTCCTCCCTCTCTGAACAACTGAGAGGACTGAACTTCATAAAGTTGTGGAGAGGATTAAGTGAGGCCATCCCTTAAAGCATTATCCTAGTGCATGGTACTTAGAGAAGGCAGTGGCACCCCGCTCCAGTACCCTTGCCTGGAAGATCCCATGGATGGAGGAGCCTGGTGGGCTGTAGTCCATGAGGTCGCGAAGAGTTGGGCACAACTGAGCGACTTCACTTTGACTTTTCACTTTCATGCATTGGAGAAGGAAATGGCAACCCACTCCAGTGTTCTTGCCTGGAGAATCCCAGGGACGGGGGAGCCTGGTGGGCTGCCGTCTATGAGGTCGCACAGAGTCAGACACGACTGAAGCGACTTAGCAGCAGCAGCAGTGCATGGTAAGTATGCAACAAAGCCTTAGTAGCTGTGGGTAAGGAACCATAAGAGCAGTAGTTCTCAGGACTTTCCTGGTAGTTCAGTGGTTAAGATTCTGAGTTTTCAATGCAGGGGGTGCGGGTTTGATCTCTGGTTGGAGAACTAAGATCCCATGCATGACAGGCATGAATGAATAAACAAAGCAGCAGCTCCCAAACCTTGCCTAAAGATGGAACTCTCTGCCCCCTCCCCACCCCACTCTCCCCTGGGGAGATTACAAAATCCTGATGTCTGGTTCCACCACCAAGATCCTTATTTAATTGGTCTGGGATACAGGCCGGACAGGGGAAATTTTCTAAGCTCTCTTGGAAATTCTCATGTGCAGCAGGGTTGAAAACCATTGCCTAAAACCATATCTACTGAGGAAGTTCTCAATCAGATGGGCCAGCAAAAGTAGGTTCTTTGAAGAATACAGTGTGTGCTTGGTGACTGGGAGTTTGTGGATAATATTTCCGCACACTCACAGCAGAAGAATGGGTTTTCCTAGGGTTTTTTTTCCCCCTTCTTCCACTATTCTTCATTTCACACACCTTTTACATCATACCTTAAAGAAGAGTTCAGAAATCAAGCATGCTCATTGACAAGGTATGTCCATGTCATTTCAAACAAAGTAAGAAACAGTTCACGTCCAAAGATGCAGTACTCTCAAGCTGGTGGCTGGCAGATCATAAAATGCTGGTCAATTAACAGTTAATTGTGAACTGGAGCAAGATGCAGAGCTCACAAGGGTCATGATTGGCTGAGCCTGGAAAATGGCTCCAGTCGGGGTGCTGGCAGTGGATCACAGATTGACTTAATGTGTCTCCCTGCAGGGGAGGTGCCGTTTTATCTTGTACACCCTGGCTTTTCGGGAGCTATTACCACACAGGTGTTTCCCTCCACAGCGCTCAGTGCCACTGCAGGCTCTCAAATCATTTACAATAATGTTCCCCGTGATAACCAGGTCTTCAGTTGGCACGAACAATTAAATAGTAAACATTTTATACTGGCAGCTTCGCAAATAGCAAAACATGTTCTATTCTAAAATAACTAAAATAACTCCTGGGTGTCTATAAATTATGAGATTTGGAAAATACCAGCAAGTGTCAAAGTACTGTCAAATACTTCCACAGTTTGTTAATGGTGTAAATTCATGCTTTTTTCTGCGTGTGATTTCTAACATGGCTAGACATAAATATATTTAAAATACCAGTTTACGGCTTTGAGAGATCACTCGGGTGCGTGCATAGCACATGACTCATCAGAGGTAGTTATTTGCTCTGAGCTTGAAAATGGTGAAGAATTATTTTTATCTACTAAGAAACTGACCCCAGGGCTTTTGGTGGGTGTTTGATCTCTTAACCAAAGGGAAAAACAGTATGATTTCATTTTCCCTCTCTGAAACAGCCTTTTAAGAAGACATCAAGTTGGCAGCAGCACTAGGAAATCTAACTGACAAATTGGATGGATCTTGGCAAGTAAATCACACTGGGCCACTCTGTCAACACACAAAACTGAGGCAAAGAAGGTATGTTTAAAAACAAAACAAAACACACATATAAGAAAGGAACCAGGTTAAAATTTAGCAGAGAATTTTATGTGAGCTTGCATTCTGAAATTATGTGACACAACGTATTTACTGTCACTGTATAGACCTCAGTTGAAAAAAAAGAATCTTTTTGCACATTCACTTCTACAGGGAAATTAGGTTTGGAAGAGGGAGGTGCTGAATTATGCAAGGTGGTCAGAAAGTCAAGTCTTGAAAAGCTGGCAAGTGTGAAGAGGTAGTCATGGTCCAAGTGATAAATAGTGCCACCAGAGGGGAGAACAAGAGGTTATTATTTGTTTTTTTAGTTTTTAAAATTATTTATTTGTTTTAATTTCTGTAGTTTACAGAATTGACATATCTTTTTTTATATCATCTTCCCCTTGCAGCATGTGGGTCTTAGTTCTCCAACCAGGAATTGAACCTGTGCCCCTTGCCCCTTGCGTTACGAGTGCAGTCTTAACCACTAGATTGCTAGGTAAGTCCCTAGAAAAGGTTTTTAACTTTCCAGTTTGTGAGGAGTTTTTTGTTTGTCTGTTTTTTATAACTGAGTCATACTCTTTTAATACCCAAATGTTTCCCTTTTGAAAAACTGCATGAAAACATTGTAAAACTTTTATGACTCCTGGGGGCTGGTTTCTGTATTCAATGGTTCTGCGAGGGGGCTTTATTTTTCTGGTAGTAGCTGATTCTGAATTGTATTCTTATTCTTCCCCTGATTACAAACTGTCAGCTGTCATTTCTCACTCTGGTTGAATCCCTCCTTTTATCTTAGAGCCTTCTATCCTCTGCACATTGCTTACTTTAACTAGATATAAACTAGATGGCAGATAACTAAAGATTTCAGATTTTAAGAATTAAATAAAAGCCAGGCTCTGAGTTAAGTAAGGCTGGACTCAGGGCCTGATTACGGGAAAGTAGCAAGCGTCTGCAAAAAGTGTTTCAATGGCTCAAAGACTGACTCTGGGCGAAGCGGGTGGACTTTGGGTTTGTTCCAGTCGGAAACTCTGAGCTGGAAGTCTGACCTTCAGCCCCCGGGTATGACACTCAAGCATCTGACATGTGTGCTAACCAGGCGATGGGTCTGACAAGTAGGGAGACAGCGTGGTGTGGTGCTGGTGGTGGCGGTGGGGTGGGCGGTCAGGCCAGGCCTGGGGCTTGAATCCCACTCAGGACCTATGCGATGGAGCGGCAGTCACATGACCAGTGCCAGTCACGTGACCCAGCACTACTTCTGTTGTATCCACCTGGTGAATGAACCCACAGAGTTGTCATTAACACTCTTTTCAAAGGGCATCTCTAAAAAGAGCAGACTCATTGTTGATGCTGGAAAAGATTGAAGGCAAGAGTAGAAACGGCAAGAGGACGAGACGGTTGGATGGCATCACCGACTCAATGGACATGAGTTTGAGCAAACTCCGGGAGACGGTGAAGGATAGGGAAACCTGGCTGCTGAAGTCCATGGGGTCGCAAAGAGTCAGACATGAATTAGCGACTGAAGAACAGCAACAAAAGTACTTGAAGGAGACCTGGTTCGTGGCAAATGCTAAATTTGTGCAAGCACAACAGTAAGTAAACCTTACTTAGGTGGCTGCTCTCATTCAAAGGGGAAATACGGCAGGACTTACCTGGTGGTCCAGTGGCTAAGACTCCCAACGCTGGGGTCCTGGGTTCGATCAAGGAACTACATCCCATATGCCACAACAAAGAGTTTGCAAGCCACAGCTAAGTATCCCCGTGTGCCGCAACTAAGACCCAGTGGGGCCAAATAAATAGATATTTAGAAAAAAAAAAGAGGAAATAATGGGGATCTGCTTTTGCCCCATCTGCCAGGAGCAAAGCCCTGAAGTCAATGTCTCTCATTTGCTTGTTTATGGAAAAAAAAAAAAAACACCCAACCAAACACCTGAACATTCCTCTGGGCAAAGCATCATGCTGGGTGGCAAAGATATTGACTTTGGCAGCACGGGTTCTGCTCTAGGTAATGCTACCTACTATCACTGTGAAAAGTTTGTTCTCTCTGAAAATCTTTGATTTCATTTTGACACAGGTAAAGACCTTTAGAGACAAACTGTAATTTGATTAATCTAGTAATGACCTGACCTCATAAGAGTCTTCAAAGGGTTTACAGATATTACTAACCAACTTACTTGATTCATTCTCATTTTAGCTGACGTTTCACATTGGTAGGCAGGATGTTAGTCTTTAAAAAGTTTAACTATAGATTTTTTTTAATTAGAAAAGAAATATGTGCTTGTCACAGAAAATCTAAAAACTCAGATGAGTATAGGAAAAAAATTTTCACATTCTCACCACTCAGGCTCATCACAGTTCACCTTTTAGGTTATTTTACTCCTCATTATATGTATGTGCCTACACCAGATCATTGGTTATATATATGTTTGAATATACAGATTAAAGTTTTGAGGGTAGGTTTTTCTGATACCCACTCATGCTAGAAATTTTTAAAATACAGGGGAGTGAAAAGAAAATTAAAACTGCCTCTGCTTGTATGAAAAGATACTTTCCGTTCCTCCACCTCACTCAGCGAGGTGCTTCTAATATGAGCCTGTGTCCACTGGAGCATTTGTAGAAGAGGATAATTCTTAGCCGTGGCCTTAGCCTCCAGCAGGGGCAGACTGTGGTCCAAAGACGACGAGTTCCACGGATTCCTGGTTGGGACCCCAGATGTTGGGCCTGTCCCATGAAAGCTGGTGGGTAGGTACCACCGGATGTTCTCTTGGCCTGATTTCTCCCTGATTTCTCTAATCACAGTAGGACAGTGGCTGAGCAGGATAGTGGCTAAACGGGAACCAGCATCCCAACTTCTGTCTTTCAGAACTGTACCTTTGCCACTTGGCCTTCTCAGAGAGCCTGGCACACAGTGGGTCTTTAAGAAATGAAAATCAGTTGAATGAAAAAAACAAAAAAACACCTGGAATCTCACCACCCAGAGATAAAACTGCCCCTAACATCATGTATCAAAGTTGATTATGCATTGCAAGTTCTGATTTTCAGCATAGTTACCTGGGCACAGCCTGGGATTGATGATAGAATATCCTAAGACTTTTATGAGTATCCCCATCCTTCTTTAAAAAAGAAATGAACAAACCCCTGATGATTTGGGTCATTCAATATGTGTTTTAAAAGATACTTTAAAATGTCGGTGAGGTTTTTTTTCCCCTTTATTTTGGTAGCTTATTTTAATGCTCACTCCATATTTTCCCCATGATTAATTAATGAGAAATCTAAACACTGCCAATTTTTTTGTTTGTTTTTTCATTTTTTTGGCCATGCCACATGGCACATGGGGATCTTAATTCTCTGACCAGGGATCAAACCAGCAACCCTGCACTATAAGTGTGAAGTGCCAACTCCTGGACCACCAAGGAAGGCCCTTAATACTGCCAGAGTTTCTGTCTTACAATGAAGAAACAAAAAAAGGTGGTGGGGGACGAGGCAGTGGAGACAAATTAAATGTTTCTTGTATATTAATGTATATATGTGGAATCTAGAAAGATGGTATAGATGATCTTATTTGCAAAGCAGAAATAGAGACACAGACATAGAGAACATGTGTATGGACATCAAGGAGGGAAAGGGGAGAGGTGGAAGGAACTGGGAGATTGGGATTGATTTATATACATGATTGATACTACATATAAAATAGATAACTAATGAGAACCTATTGTTTGTACAGGGAGCTCTGCTCAGTGCTGGGGGCGACCTAAATGGTAAGGAAACCTAAAATGAAGAGATACATGGATATGTATAACTGATTCACTTTATGTGCAGTAGAAACTAACACAACATTGTAAAGCAACTATACTCCAATAAAAATTAATTTAAAAATGTTTTTTGGTGAAACACATTAAGAGCAGAAAATGGTGGGGACCAGCACATAGGCTGGCTTCCTAAGGTGCAGAGATGGAGGGGAGGCAGTGGGTGTCTGAGTGGCCCTTCTTACCGTGACTGGGTTTGCCTACATCCCATCATTTGCTTCCTCCTGACAAAGTTCTCTACCAACACCGTGGCTCCTGGAACTTGGAGGGAGGGTCGGTTCTGACCCTCATCAGATCCTAAAGCCATCCAGTTAAAAACCCCGCTGTGCCTTGCACAAGCAAAGGAGGGTTAACACAAGAAAATATTCCTTGTAGGCTTTTGTGAAATCCTGCAAGATTTCTTTGCAGTTCACCATGGCATGTGGTTGGAAAGTTTCTTTAGTCGGTAATACAGATTTTGAAAGTTAATGATAAACACCTTCTCAAATGATCTTGAATTTAGCCATGCTAGCTAGCACTGATGCCTAGATACCTTTAAAGTCAATCATTTACCTGAAAGGGGGTCTCCGGTACTGTCTCGAAAGTCATTTTCTTCTCCCTTAAAAAACAAAAATGCAAACTTCATTAAAACCATACCCATATGTGATTAGAGATGTTATCAATTTTCCAATTTAGTTAAATTTCCACCAGAACCTGGGAGGGGGGTATGGATCTTAAGAATGGTACTTTACTAGTAAGTCAGACAGAGAAAGACAAATATCATATGATATTGCTTGTATGTGGTATTTAAAAAAATGGTACAAATGAACTTATTCACAAAACAGAAAGAGAGTTGGAGACATAGAAAACAAACTTACAGTTACTGGGGGGAAAAGAGAGAAGGGATAAATTAGGAGATTTGGAATGGACATGTTTACACTACTAAATATAAAATGGATAACTGATAAGGACCTACTGTATAGCATCGGGAACTCTACTCAATACTCGGCAATGATTTATATGGGAAAAGACTTTTAAGAAGAGTGGATATATGTATATGTGTAATTGTTCACTTTGCTGTACAGTAGAAATTAACATAATGTTGTAAATCAACTATCCTCCAATTAAAAAAAAAAATGGGTAGTGAATGATGTGTCTCTCCCTAGAATATAAACTCCCAGAGGGCAGAAACCCTTGTCTATTTTTTCTCCGTGCTGGGTCCTCAGCGGTCACAACAATGCCCAGCACACAGCAGACACTCAACAGATGTTTGTTAAATTACTGTCATTTTTTTAAAGTATAAATGTATACAAGATGCCATTTCTTTTTTTTTTTTTTTTAATTTTACACTATGGACTATTTCCCTTATTTTATTCTCTATCTGCTTTTTGTCGGGCTTATTGTTTGTCAGTCCAAGTTATAATTCTTGCCTGTATCTATTATACTTTTTCTTGTTGTTATTCAGTTGCTAAGTCACAGAAGCAAAGAAAAACTGTTAAAAAACAGTCACTAATTCCCTTTAGAAGCAATGTGTTTCTGCCCACCTACTTGAGGTTCTGTTTTTACCAAGGCTGTGCTACCTGGAGGGAGTTACCAGATCTCCTTGTAGGGTATATGTGCGTGTGTGTTTTCAGTGGAATCAGCAGAGGAGAATGACCCCAGTGTATATCTGTTCACGTTAACTCTGTTATTTTTTAAATTTTTATTTATTTATTTACTTATTTTGGCTGTGCTGTGCAGCATGTGGGATCTTAGTTCCCTGATCAGGGATCGAACCTGCAATCCCCTGCAGTGGAAGTGCAGAGTCTTAACTACTGAACCCCCAGGGAAAGCCCACATTAACTCTATCTACATACAACTAAACCTCTCTCAGCAGCTAATGGTACCCCTTCCATCCACAGTACTGCAGAAGAAGCACTAAGAGCTGGGTCAAGGCCCCGGGTGTGAGTCCACCTGCGTTCATAACCACAGGCACCTCACTCACCTGGAGTCAGAGCACTGGCCTCTGATTTCTCATTTGCATGTTGAGGGGCTGATAGATGACCTTATCCCTAAGAGGCTCTACATTCTCAGGCCTCTGAGAGTTTCACTTAAAGATGTGCTAGCTCCCTAGTCAAACATTTTAAACAGTCTTTTCCTCTTAATCCCGTAAGAAGCCTTTCTCCTTGCTCTTGAGTTCATAAATTCCTATGTTTCAGGGTTTTCCTGGTGGTCCAGCAGTTAAGACTCCTAGCTTCCACCGCAAGGGTCCTGGGTTCAATCTCTGGTCCAGGAACTAAGATCCCGCATGCCACAGGGTGTGGCCACAAACAGATTTTATACAAAAATAAATGCCCATGTTTCTGCAGAATACAGACAGTGGTCTAATTACAAGCCCAATTTTTTTCTTTTACACAAGAAGCATCCATGTGTCTTACCAGCTAGATTTTGTCCCCTAAGTCATCTGTTTCTTGGTTTGTTTGAATCCTATTCTTTCTCACTGTCCTCACTAGAACAAAAAGCAACGTATTCACCATACTGTATATACAGTTTATAAGAGTTAGGGGCAGTTTCTAAAAGAGCAAAAATGCCTCTCTCTCTGCAATTTTTTACTTCTGCAAGACAAAACCCAGGAGCTCCACAACGTTAAGGCCACTATTCAGTGTTCAGCGGGTCGTGTGGGGACCTGCCTTTTCCCATCTGTGCAGCTCCAGCAGGACCAAGCAGGCTCGCTCTCCCACGCACAGTCACGGTTATGCTCACTGAATTGGAAACTTTCGTGGAGGAAGCAGAAACCGGACCTTCAGGTAGTGTCAAGAGACACAAACATTAGCCCTGGACAGATTTTTGTGGTACTGACGAGGTCCTGCTAAAGCATGGGCTGTTCTTTAAGTAAAGATGATGTTACGTGGCGTAGCTGATTTGATTTCTCATCATCTGGAGAAAATGTTACCAAAATCAGTGTCCGGCTAGCCTCACCCCACTGATGTAGATGAGGGACAAGACTCGGAATTACCTGTGACAGTCGATGGGGACACAATTTAGATTTTTGTTCTTGGCCCTGATTAGTATGTTGTGCTACTTTTAAAGATGGTTTCCTAAGAGTGAAGTCAGAAGAGACTTATATTTTGTGGTTTCCAGGGTCTTACTGAAACCTCATTCAGCACCTCTTTTCTGAGTAACTAATAGGTACCAGCTCCTGTGGGGGAACCCATCTACAAAGGTAAAAGGACCTGGACCCTGACCGCAAGGCTCAGAGATGCTAGGAAAATAGAGACACACCAGACTAACTAAAACGTAAGGCAGAAGATGGTGTGTTCTGATAGGGAGGAAAAGATCAAGTCAGAGGGGAGAGGTTTCTTCCAACTAAAACACATTCTGATTCTTCAAATCAGAGATGTCTGAGATGAGCCTTTTTGAGGGCCTGGAGGGTAGGGAATCAGGAGGAAAGGGCATTGAGCTAGAGGTCCATGGGAGCCCAAAAAGAAGTGAAGACACACGGGTCCCCTGCAGGGCATTTGTCTGAAGCAAAGGCGTTGAGGGGGTGATGGAGGGAGATGAGATGGGAAAATGAGCTGAGGTCTGAGACCTGGTTTCAGGCAATGGGAGTCACTAAGAGGCTGTCATCAGAACCTGGGATCCTTGGAGCTGTCAAGGATCAGAGCGGGAACACCTACCCAACTGTAGGAGGTAGGGACACACGGGTGGCCAGGGAGAATGGGGGAGCCAGGCAGTCTGATGAGGAGAAGCATGACTGGCTCAAAGGCAAGGATTAGGCAGTCTCCATACCACTGCTTTGGGAGAGGAAGGGATAAAGCTAGAGCCATGGCAAGGACACAGCCAGCATGGGGGCGGGTGAGCGGAAGTGAGACCAAGAGTGAGTCCAGAAGATATGACGGATGAGACCACAAGAGCTTGGCGGAAACTGAAGACAGTGCTGGTCCTCGGGAGAGGCTGGGTTAGGAGACTAAGACACGGACGCTGGGAGAAAAGTCAGGCAGCGGAGGGCATGTGGTGAGTCTCAACTTCGAGGAACACCCAGGGCAAGGGAGTAGCAAGGGAGGGAATGAGAAAGGAGGGAAGTCAGAGGGGAGGAGAGAAAAGAGCAAGGGCCACATGAAGACGTGGTCTGGCAAGGAGAGGAGCAGGTTCTGAGAGCAGCTCTAGCAGCTTCTGCCAGGCGGGCGGTGAGGATGTGGGGAACCCCCTCCCCCACCCCTCCTTGCTGCTTCGCTTTCTCTTGCCTTCAAGGCCTCAGCTTAGGCATCACCAGCTCTTGGAAGCTGTCCAAGCTCACAATCAGGGTGATGTGCCCTGGGTGCTCCTATAGCCTCTGGACCTGAATGATACTTGGTGACACGTAAGATCAGTACCAATAATCCTCAGGGGGAGTCTGAAGGGGGAACCTAACCAAAGTGCAGCCCTGGGGACAGGAGTCCAGGGCTCAGGAGCTGTGACTCGGGCACAGAGGCCTGCCCTGCAGCATCCTGGGGGTGCTGAATCCAGGTCGGAGGGTATGAGCATGATTGAGCACTCGCTGCTCCATTAAAACCGATCCAGGAACAGAGGACAGAGTTGCAGGTCAGAGCAGCAGTGGGCTTAGCTGTGAGCAACACAGGACGGCAGGGGACACGAAACAAGGGCTAATCCTCTCCTTTTCATGTCTGTCCCTTCCCCTCCAAGGGATCCTACCCCTGGGTCTTTTCTGAGCCAACTCCCCAAAACCAGTTCCTCCATCCTGCTCCTTCCTGCTTCCGAACTTCTCGATGGCTGACTTCTGCCGAGTGCATACTATGTCCCAGGCAGATGACACTTTTTTTCGGGGGTAGGGGCATGAGACATGTGGGACTGTAGTTCCCGGACCAGGGATCGAACTCATGCTGTCTGCATTCAGAGGGTGGAGTCTTAACCACTGCACTGCCAGGGAAGTCATCCCCAGGCCGATAATCTTTATTGGGTTAGCTCATTTCCTTCTCGAGATGCCGAGGAGCTGAGAACCACCACACACAAATGATGAAACACTGCAGATTTCTGTTTGGAGGACTTGTTTTAATTCTGAGTGAAGTTCAAGTGCAATGCATTGGTTTTTGGAAGAGAATAGTTTCTGGATACCATTGGGTCTGTGTGCCAAAGGGAAATGGTCTAGATAAGGAAAAAGGGAGAAATGACCTAAATGTCCACTGACAGATGACTGGATTAACAAAATGTGGAATATTATTCAGCCTTAAAAAGGAAGGGAATTCTGACATGCTAGAATAAAGATGAAGCTTTATTTCATGCTAAGTGAAATAAGCCAGTCACAGGTGGACAATACTATATGATTCCATTTATATGGGTCACCTAGAGGACTTAAATTCATAGACAAAAAATAATGATTACGAGAGGGTGGAGCAAGGGCGAATGGAGAGTCAGTGTTTAATGGGTATATCAGATTTCTGTTTGGAGGACTTGTTTTAATTCTGAGTGAAGTTCAAGTGCAATGCATTGGTTTTGTGGAACAGAATAGTTTCTGGATACCTTTGGGTCTGTGTGCCAAAGAGAAATGGTCTAGATAAGAAAAAAGGTAGAAATGACCTAAATGTCCACTGACAGATGACTGGATTAACAAAATGTGGAATATTATTCAGCCTTAAAAAGGAAGGGAATTCTGACATGCTAGAATAAAGATGAAGCTTTATTTCATGCTAAGTGAAATAAGCCAGTCACAGGTGGACAATACTATATGATTCCATTTATATGGGTCACCTAGAGCAGTTAAATTCATAGACAAAAATTAAAATAATGATTACAAGAGGGTGGAGCAAGGGGGAATGGAGAGTTAGTGTTTAATGGGTATAGAGTTTCAGTTTGGCAAGATGAAAAAGCTCTTAAGGGGGGTGGTGACGGCTGCACAACAGTGTCATTGTACTTGACGCCTTTGAACTGTACACCTAAAACTGGTCAAGATGGTAAACATCGTGTGTGTATTTTACCACTTACAATTTTTAAAATATCTCCTTAGGAAATCTGAAGGTAATGACTTAAATTCATAGACAAAAAATAATGATTACGAGAGGGTGGAGCAAGGGCGAATGGAGAGTCAGTGTTTAATGGGTATAGAGTTTCAGTTTTGCAAGATGAAAAAGCTCTTAAGGTGGGTGGTGACGGCTGCACAACAGTGTCATTGTACTTGACGCCTTTGAACCATACACCTAAATCTGGTCAAGATGGTAAACATCGTGTGTGTATTTTACCACTTACAATTTTTAAAATATCTCCTTAGGAAATCTGAAGGTAACCACAAAACTGAACACCAGTGTTGTATAAATTCAAGCCGGCTAAAGAAAACACCCATTTTGCAAACCCTTTCCATTGTGAATATGTGGAAATTACCTTATATGTGGGCAACTGTGTTAACTGCTGCCAAGAATTCTTTGAGTAGAAAGAAAGTACCACAAAACTGAACACCAGTGTTGTATAAATTCAAGCCGGCTAAAGAAAACACCCATTTTGCAAACCCTTTCCATTGTGAATATGTGGAAATTACCTTATATGTGGGCAACTGTGTTAACTGCTGCCAAGAATTCTTTGAGTAGAAAGAAAGTTGGCTAGGTGACATCAGTTTTGCACTTGGGTGAGTTTATAACCTAGTCGTTGGGTCCCATGTCTGCTTAGGGAGCTGCAGGAATCAGGTGATAAACAAGAGTCCACCCTGGGGACTTACACGTGGCGACTTCACACCAGGCTCCAAGCAGCAGCAACCCCGGGGCCAAGAAGACACCGGGGGGAAGGAGAGATGAACACACGACCCATGTGCCATCCACACATGGGGATGGACTGATGGGCTGAAGATGCTGACAGATTGATGAGGAAGATACAAACCAGCACCCAGGAGCTAGGTACCAGTTTTCAGGGAAACACGATCTGCTGGACTCTTTTGCCCATCTTTCTTCCTTTCCTTTCCTTCCTTATTTCCTCCCACAGCACTGCACAGCATGTGGAATCTGAGTTCCCTGGCCAGGGATTCAATCCGAGCTCCCTGCGCTGGAAGCAAGGAGTCTTAACCACTTGACTGTCTGGGAAATCCCAGTTCGGTCCATCTTTATCAGTCTATGCTTCAGTTCAGTTCAGTTCAGTCGCTCAGTCGTGTCCGACTCTTTGCGACCCCATGAATCGCAGCACGCCAGGCTTAGTGGAGGTGATGGAATTCCAGTTGAGCTGTTTCAAATCCTGAAAGATGATGCTGTGAAAGTGCTGCACTCAATCAGTCTATGCTTAGCTCACCAATAAAGAGTCCCATCTTTATGCCTTGTAAAACTAAGGAGAAGAGAACTCAGTGGGAAAGCCCTCAACAGGTTGGTTAATCTAGTTGTAGCCTAAGTCTGATTGGAAACCACCTTAAAGACCAAAGTTGCCATTATCCACCTGTGGCAGCAAGCTACACGACAGGCAAAGAGCCTGAGAAGAAACGCCTCCTTTGAATTAACCAACTTCTTTGGGAGAACAACCAGTGCTAAAGCTTGATGTCTCTGCTTCATGAAAATATTTTAGTAAATGGCTTTGAAAATGTGATTTTAAATGCCTGAGTGTGCCAGGGAAATAGGGCTTATATAGCATGGGTTCGACAGGCAAAGAGCCTGAGAAGAAACGCCTCCTTTGAATTAACCAACTTCTTTGGGAGAACAACCAGTGCTAAAGCTTGATGTCTCTGCTTCATGAAAATATTTTAGTAAATGGCTTTGAAAATGTGATTTTAAATGCCTGAGTGTGCCAGGGAAATAGGGCTTATATAGCATGGGTTTGTGTGTGTTAGTCGCTCAGTCGTGCCTGACTCTTTGCGACCCCATGGACTGCAATCCACCAGGTTCCTCTGTCCATGAGATTTTCCAGGCAAGGATATTGGAGTGGGTTGCCATTTCCTTCTCCAGGGGATCTTCCCAACCAGGGATCGAACCCGGGTCTCCTGCACTAGCATGGGTTTAGACTGTTCTAAATTTTCTCCCATTGCTTGCCACTGCAAGCAAGCACCTTTTGGTGCTATGAATTCCCAAGATAGACCTGTGTTCTATGTAACTCTTCTGAATGCATTTACTGATTTCTCACTTCTGAACATTAGGACTTGACTATCAGTCTCCTGTTGGGTTTTTCTAAAGCAGTTTATACTCAATTCTTTTCCTGCAAATTAATTACAATTGTAATAACTGTTTACATTTATTTTTATTTCTTACTGAAGTATAATATACATAGGGAAAGCTGGACATATCTATTTGAAAGTATACAAGCATAGTCTGAAGATATTGCGGGTTTAGTTCTAGGTCACCACAATAAATTGAATAACTCAATAAGGTAGTTGTTATTGTTTAGTCACTAAGTCCTGCCAACTCTTGGCAACCCCATGGACCGTAGCCCACCAAGCTCCTCTGTTCATAGGATTTCCCAGGCAAGAATACTGGAGTGGGTTGCCATTTCCTTCTCTAGGGCATCTTCTAGACCCAGGGATCAAACCCACGTCTCCTGCACTGGCAGGCGGATTCTTTACAACTAAAAGCCACCAAGGACGCCCCCTTAATAAGGTAAGTCACATGAATTTTTTGGTTTCCCAGTGCATATAAAAGTTATGTCTATACCATCCTATAGTCTATTAAATATGCATTCTATCTAAAAAACAATCTACATACCTTAATTCAAAAATACTTTATTGCTAGGGAATTCCCTGGTCCAGTGGTTAAGACTCTGCACTTCCAATGCAGGAGGGGTGGGTTCGATCCCTGGTTGGGGAACAAGATCCCACGTGCCTCATGGTGTGCCAGAATGTAAAAATAAAAAGTTTTTAAATACTTTATTGCTAAAAAGTACTAAACATTATCAGAGCCTTCAGCAAGTCATATTCTTTTTGCACCAGTTGCATCAAAGATCACTGCTCCCAGATCATCATAACACATATAATAAAAATGAAAACGTTTGAAATATTGCAAGAATTACAAAACATGACACAGAAACATGAAGTGAGGAAATGCAGTAGGGAAAATGGTGGCAACAGACTTCCTGGACACAGGGTTGCCCCAATTTGTAAAAAGTGCAATCTCTGCAAAGGCAAAGAACAATAAAACGAGGTCCGCCTGTATTTCAGAACCAGCTTTTAGAAATGGGTTTCAGTCGATATGTTCATCAAGCACCTACTCAGTGCTGGAAACAAATCCCTGATGCTGCCGGTTACGATCCAGTAATCGGACAAAGACACACACATAAACATCCAAACCACAAGGAAAAACGTGTGAAAAATGTACATGCAGAGTGCCAAGGGAACACAAAGGTGGGCAGGAACTCAAGTTAGACCTCCAGGAACAGGGCAAGTTTCACTAAGGATGAAAGAACTAAATCTGGAAGAAAGGGATTTTGAAATGTACGTTACAGTGCTTCGCTAGGATGATAGCAAACCTGTGGGTTTGTGTACTTTTAGTTCTTTCTTCTCTTTAAGGAGATCTCTATCAAATGACAAGGAGGACCTGCTACTTGTGGAGTTGAAGTGAAGGTCAAAGACTGCCGCGGCTCTTTCCATGACCAAGGCGGGGATACTCAGGTGTAATTTCATACCTCACCTCTGGTTTCAGAGATACAGAGGGAGGGGCTTTCCCTCTGTGTATAAAGCATTATTGTTGAGAAATATCACGAAGTATTTTACAGGAGATTATGGCTTGCATGTGCAAATGCTAGCAGACAATGAAGATATGGATATTACTGCGAGGCAGGGAGGTTCTGCCTGTGTTTCTTTCATTCTCAAATCCTGGGTTGGAGGATACAAGCAATGCTAGAGCACAGACCGGTTGAAGGTTCCAGACGAGAAAGTGCATTTGAGAACTCATTTCAGTTTCTGATTTTCCTCTCCTGCATAATTACGTTGCTAGCTGAAGAAAGACTGCTTGGCTTCATATGCAGGGTCAATATATGAAAAGGTTACTGAGCCAAAATACCATCTAAATGCGTATATCATCTAAATGCGTATATCATCACTTTTCTTTGAAGAAAATTCCAAAAACACGAATAACAAGTATTCAAAACTATACTATACTATACTATACTATACTATTTTTCAAAACAGCAACAAGTGAAACGCATGCCAGGCCTCCTCATTATTGTTGAGAAATATCACGAAGTATTTTACAGGAGATTATGGCTTGCATGTGCAAATGCTAGCAGACAATGAAGATATGGATATTACTGCGAGGCAGGGAGGTTCTGCCTGTGTTTCTTTCATTCTCAAATCCTGGGTTGGAGGATACAAGCAATGCTAGAGCACAGACCGGTTGAAGGTTCCAGACGAGAAAGTGCATTTGAGAACTCATTTCAGTTTCTGATTTTCCTCTCCTGCATAATTACGTTGCTAGCTGAAGAAAGACTGCTTGGCTTCATATGCAGGGCCAATATATGAAAAGGTTACTGAGCCAAAATACCATCTAAATGCGTATATCATTTAACCCATCACTTTTCTTTGAAGAAAATTCCAAAAACACGAATAACAAGTATTCAAAACTATACTATTTTTCAAAACAGCAACAAGTGAAACCCATGCCAGGCCTCCCTGTCCATCACCAACTCCCGGAGTTCACTCAGACTCACGTCCATCGAGTCAGTGATGCCATCCAGCCATCTCATCCTCTGTCGTCCCCTTCTCCTCCTGCCCCCAAT
>SJYT01027827.1:3248-104140 GCA_006410635.1 Cephalophus harveyi | reverse complement strand
GCCCACTTGACTTCACATTCCAGGATGTCTGGCTCTAGGTGAGTCATCACACCATTGTGATTATCTGGGTCATGAAGATCTTTTTTGTATAGTTCTTCTGTGTATTCTTGCCACCTCTTAATATCTTCTGCTTCTGTTAGGTCCATACCATTTCTGTCCTTTATCGAGCATTCCTTAGTGGTTTATAAGTCTAGGAGTAAATCAACATCAGAAACTTGCCATATTACATATTCTATGACTCAAAAACCTCTCTCAGAAAATGGAGTGAAGATCATCAGAAAGGAGACCAGGAGTCAATTATATCCTTGGCAAGTGTTCAGTCCTCATAAACACAGGTCTTGCTGGTCATGAACTGTGATAGGAGCCAATGTTGAGAAAGTTGTATTTTTACTCTTCATGCATAATTTTTTCTATAACCAGATGATGTGGCCAGAAATATAAAGATACACATTTGCTAATTTTAGGTTCACTCATCATTGATTTGTCCATTGAGCAGAGAATAATTTATGTGATATCAAGTCCATAGGCTAAATGCTTAAAGGAGTCTACTTTCTTATTTCCTAGATTACATTGTGCTGAAACACTAATCAAACCACTATGAAATATTTTCCTTTTGTGATCACAAAATGAAGACAAAAGTTACAGTTGTCATGATCATTTCCTGTGATTCTATCTTGCATGTGTCTTGCTAATTCTAAATTAGCAATTTATGGTTATATAACAAGAACTTCATTTCTTTTTTATGCATTTATTTAACAATCATCTACATGATGCAAAGCACTTTTCTAAGATGTATGAGGTCGAGGGTGAATTCACTCAGTCGTGTCTGACTCTTTGCGACCCAATGGACTGTAGCCTACCAGCCTTCTCCGTCCATGGGATTCTCCAGGCAAGAATACTGGAGTGGGTTACCATTTCCTTCTCCAGGGGATCTTCCCGACCCAGGGATCGAACCCGGGTCTCCTGCATTGGAGACAGATGTTTTAACCTCTGAGCCACCATATGTATAGAAGTGAGCAAAATAAAGTCTCTTCAATCATGAGTTTCATATTCTAAAAGGGGGAGGCAGATAGCAATCATATTTACACAAATGACAGAACATCAGAGGAAAATAAAATAGGGTCATAAGAAAATGTTGCAAGCTGCTGATACTTTAAGTAGGGCTTTCAGAAGCCTCCCTAAAGAGCTGGCAATTTGACTGAGATCTAAATGGTGAAAGCGAGTCTGATACATCAGGGAGAAGAAAGTTTCAGACATGGAAAATCATAATTAAAATACAAAGACTGACAAAAGTACATGGTTGGCCTGTCAGGAGCAGTGAGATGGACAGTGTAGCTGGCGCAGAATGAGAGAAGCAAAGACCTGTTGGAAATGTCTCTTTCACTGTGTAGAGCCTTGAGGGACATGGTAAGAATTAGGGATTATATTCCAATGACAATATGAAATCTTAGGAGGGTTTTACACAATGGAATAATATGATTTGGTAAACATTTTAAGGAAATCCCTATGGCTACTGATTGAACAATGAACTTAGAGTTTGGAAAGGGGAAAGTATGGCAGTTGAGGATCAGTTAGGAGTTTTCTGATATAGTAAAAGTGAGAGATTATGTTGACTTCACCAGAGCAGTAAAGATGTTGAGAAGTACTCAGATTTGAAAGTCATTTGAGACAGCACCAAAATCACTTCTTGATGGATTATGTATGGTGTATTAGAGGAACTGCATCATACAGCATTAACACCTGCTCTGGGCCATTAAAAGTACTCATTGAACTGGTCACCGAGCTAATTAGAGCAAGATAAGAAAAAATTGACTTCTAGCAAGAAAAAGTGCTCAGCCATGGATGTAAGACAGGAATGTGGTGGTGTGAGCTCTAGCTTTGTTTTGTATTTCTAAGAGTAAAGAAAAATTATAATTAGAGATTTCTGTATGAGCAGAGTATAGGCTAATCTGTTTAAGTGATAGCTTTCAAACTCTTCTACATGAAATTTACTGGAAGTTTTCATCTGCTTCACTCTGATGGCATTAAATGAAAATACAAAACTCAGAACACATGTGGGAACATATTGTATTTTCAATGTCTAATTCTTCACTCGTTTCATCATAAAATCTAATCTCTAGGTTCTTGGCCAATTAAAATTTTGATTCTTCATTTTGCAGTTGAGTTCCTATGATTTTTTGGTACATAATGCACACAGCTGTTAGAAATGGCTTTTAAAATTGGCTATTTTCAGTAAAGCATTTGACTTGCATCAGGATGTGAGAAGGTCACAGCTTGTCAAACATGCCAACTACTGCTAATATTTTATTGATCTGGTGGAAGTCATTTTCAGCTGCACTAAACACACATCTTACTATGTTCCCTCAAATCAGACAAACCAGTTGAGGGCAAGGTACAATCATCCTGATCCCCAACAGAATTGCTTTCACTTAATTGTACTTTGGTGAATAGCCATTAATCCACATTGAAGGTGGTTATAAGAAACAGTTCTCTGAAATTCATAGTTATATATATTTTCAGGATTTATGAAGGAGTTCGTTTATTATATCACATGCATTCCTTTTTATGAAATAGTTCCCAGGAGATATTCCTCAGTTCAGTTCAGTTCAGTTCAGTCGCTCAGTCGTGTCCAATTCTTTGCGACCCTATGAATCGCAGCACGCCAGGCCTCCCTGTTCATCACCATCTCCCGGAGTTCACTCAGACTCACGTCCATCGAGTCCGTGATGCCATCCAGCCATCTCATCCTCGGTCGTCCCCTTCTCCTCCTGCCCCCAATCCCTCCCAGCATCACAGTCTTTTCCAATGAGTCAACTCTTCGCATGAGATGGCCAAAGTACTGGAGTTTCAGCTTTAGCATCATTCCTTCCAAAGAAATCCCAGGGCTGATCTCCTTCAGAATGGACTGGTTGGATCTCCTTGCAGTCCAAGGGACTCTCAAGAGTCTTCTCCAACACCACACTTCAAAAGCATCAATTCTTCGGCGCTCAGCCTTCTTCATAGTCCAACTCTCACATCCATACATGACCACAGGAAAAACCATAGCCTTGACTAGACAGACCTTAGTCGATAAAGTAATGTCTCTGCTTTTGAAAATGCTATCTAGGTTGGACATAACTTTTCTTCCAAGGAGTAAGTGTCTTTTAATTTCATGGCTGCAGTCACCATCTGCAGTGATTTTGGAGCCCAAAAAAATAAAGTCTGACACTGTTTCCACTGTTTCCCCTTCTATTTCCCATGAAGTGATGGGACCAGATGCCATGATCTTCGTTTTCTGAATGTTGAGCTTTAAGCCAACTTTTTCGCTCTCCTCTTTCAGATAGGAATAGGAGATAGTCCTATCTGGTTAGAATATTAAAATTGACTACTAATTATACCTTTGCAAAAAAATTTTTTTTGTAATTGATATGAATTATTCTCTGATTCAATTTTCCTCTTTGTATAAGCTGTTAAGGGCTTCCCTAAGAGTACTGGAGTGGGTTGCCGTTTCCTTCTCTAGGGGATCTTCCCGACCCGGGGATCGAACCCAGGTCTTCCTCATTGCAGGCAGATGCTTTACCGTCTAAGCCACCAGGGAATCCCTATGGAATATTAAAATTGACTGGTAATTATATCTTTGCAAAATATTTTTTGTAATTGATATGAATTATTCTCTGATTCAATTTTCCTCTTTGTATAAGCTGTTAAGGGCTTCCCTGGTATCTCAGATAGTAAAGCATCTGCCTGCAATGTGGGAGACTGGGGTTCGATTCCTAGGTCAGGAAGATCCCCTGAAGAAGGAAATGGCAACCTACTCCAGTGCTTTTGCCTAGAAAATCCCATAGATGGAGGAGGCTTGTAGCCTACAGTCCATGGGATCGCAGAGTCGGACGCGACTGAGCAAATTTACTCTCACTTTTATAAGCTTTTAAAAAATCCCAAGATATTTTAGGCTACATAGAAAAACTTCAATAGTTAATTACTCTGTGCATGTTAACTTTTTTCCTGTGGGTTTCCTTTTTGCACCAGGTATTATAGATTCCCTGTTATGTTTATTTTATGCCATGTCTTAAATTTCTGGGGAAAAAAAATCAAGATTGGATAAACTACTTGATCTGTTTGGATCTCAGTTTTCTCATCTAAAACCTGAAAGTAAGATTACAAAACTTCCAAGATGCTTTCTTTCTATAACTGTGAATATTCAGATAGATGAAATATGTACTTCAGCTTTAGTAATGGGGAAACATTTTAGTACTTCTCAAATCCTTATATAAAAGCAGTAGGCTTACTCTTCCTACATAGAAAGCCAGCTCTGCCTTCAGGAAATGGAAAACCAATTTCTACCGCATCCTGTTGGGGCTTCCCTGATGGTTTAGAAAGTAAAGAATCTACCTGCAGTGTGGGAGAACTAGGTTCAGTCCCTGCGTGAGGAAGATCCTCTGGAGAAGAGAATGGCTACCCACTCCAGTATTCTTGCCTGGAGCATTCCATGGACAGAGGAGCCTGGTGGGCTACAGTCCGTGGGNGGGCTTCCCTGATGGTTTAGAAAGTAAAGAATCTACCTGCAGTGTGGGAGAACTAGGTTCAGTCCCTGCGTGAGGAAGATCCTCTGGAGAAGAGAATGGCTACCCACTCCAGTATTCCTGCCTGGAGCATTCCATGGACAGAGGAGCCTGGTGGGCTACAGTCCGTGGGTTGCAAAGATTCAGACATGACTTAAAGACTAACACACACACACACACACCCTATCCTGGTCAGTTGCAGTCACATTTATTAGAACTATAGCCTTGAAACAACATCTCTGAATTCTTGGAACTTCTTAGGTTATTTTAGGTGACTATAGCTCTCCAGCAGTTTGTAATCTATACCCAGGTGATTCACTTTATATTTCCCTGGTGGCTCAGATGGTAAAGAATTCACCTACAATGTGAGAGACCTGGCTTCAGTCTCTGGGTTTGGAAGATCCCCTGGAGGAGGGCATGGCAACCCACTCCAGCATTCTTGCCTGGAGAATCCCCATGGATAGAGAAGCCTGGCAGGCTACAGTCCATAGGCTCACAAAGAATCAGACATGACTGAGTGACTAAACACAGCACAACAGCACAGCATATATATTTCAGGGAAGTATTTTATTTTGTCCTGAACTATGGCCAGTTGGCTTCCCTAGTAGCTCAGACAGTAAAGCATCTGCCTGCAGTGCAGGAGACCTGGGATAGATCCCTGGGTCAGAAAAATTCCCCGGAGAAGGAAATGGCAACCCACTCAGGTACTCTTACCTGGAAAATCCCATGGACAGAGAAGCCTGGTGGCCTACAGTTCATGGGGTCACAAAGAGCTGGAAATGACTGAGCAACTTCACACACTTTATGACCAGTTGACTCTGTTCTCTATTTTTTGAATCCAGAAAAATCATAAAGTAAAATTGTTCCCTGGACCAGATATGGGCTCTCATCATGCCAAGCTACTACAAACACAAAAACAAACAATATTAATGAGCAAAAATTTTGAAGGAAATACCACTATACAGGTCAACAAGGAGCTATAAAGTAATGTAGTATTTCTTAAACTTACTTCATGCTGTGCCTACGCCAAGAGCTTGATTTGTGCCTGGTTCCAAGCACTAAGTATATTTCACTATTATCTATCTTTGCCTTGGGGTTTTTAAGTGATTTGCAGACTGAAAGATGTTGGGGATGACTACTTTTGATTCTTTCATAGTACTGCAGTCAGAGTGGGAACTGAGAAACTGCAGGCCAGCTGCCTCAAGAAGTGCATCTTGCCACTCTGTGGTCTTTTCTGAAGATTAATTATTGTTTTAGATATCCCTAGGCTTTTTCTCTGCATCTTATGTGAGCAAAACCTATTAAATGTTATGCTTCAGAATTTCTGTTCCACTTGTGAACTTTGCCATTAAACCAAGTCTTTTCCTTACCTGCTTTTGTCCTAGTCCCTTCCTCCTTCCAGTTAAAGAGCTCACTTAAGAGTAAATTCTACAATGAAGAGTAAAAAGATTAAAAAAAAGACTTCTTCACCTTGGAATAGCAATAAAATAGGTAAAATTTCTACTCATTTCACATTCTTTATTTGCCATCTTTTCTTGCTGATTTTCCCATATTCAAGTCCAATGTTTCCAGCTCTTTCATTGTAATATCACTGCAAAAGGAATACCAAGCAGCAAACTGAAAGCAACACCAATGCCTAAACATTGACTCTAATTTCTTTCAGTTACCTTTTAAATTTAATCTGTTCTGTTTTTCTTCTCTATTGCATATTCATAATATATTAATTATATGTATTATATTAATTACACAATTAATGTATAATAGTGCTATATAGGAACTTTATACATGATATAAAACATTAATATCAGAAACAGGAACCCTTAAGACCAAGAGCACCCAAAGAAATAAGATGTTCATAGTGATATAATAATGAAAAAAGGTCATTCATATCAAAACCATAAAAATTGTAAATGTCTGCATACACTTATAAGAGTTTCAAGACACATGAAGTAAAAATGGACAGAATTTAAAATGGAAATAGATAATGCTACATAGCCAGCAGTTTTCATGCCCTTTTCTCACCAGTTGATAGAACCAATTTTAAATCAGCAAAGATGTAGAAGTTCTGTACAACACTATCAACCGTCTTAATCTAACTGATGTTTATAAAGCATTACAACCTACAACTACAGAATACATTTCCTTTTCACGTGTGCATAGTACTTTCAACAATACACAAAATTTTCTGGGACAAAAACAAGTGTCAATAAGCTCAAAAGAACTGAAATTGTATAGCATTGTTCTCTGACCAAAATAGAATCAAATTGGGAATAAATAACATCTAGAAAAAAATATCATTTAAAAGGAAAACAATATAACTTTAATATTAATATTTATTTAATTAATATTAAGACTTAAATATAGAGCTAGAGTAGTACTTGTAAAGAAATGTAGTTTTTAATGCTTATAATAGAAAAGAAGTAAAAGGTGTAAAAATCAGTGACCTTAAAAAGCTGTAAGAAGAAGGGCAAAGAAAACCCAAAGTAAGCAGAAAGCAATGAACCCAGAAACAAGCAAACAACGGAGAAAATTAGCATAGCTAAGACTTTATTCTTTGATAACATCAACAAAATTGATACTCCCCCACCTCATGTAATTAGGAATAAAAAAAGAATACAAATCATGTTTATGCATGACTGGGGACCTCAAAGATTTCCATGATAACTAACAAGATAACTTTGATAAAGTACCCATGTTATCTGGACTTGTCTATCATATTTTCACATTCATTTTTCATTAAGAAGCATTCTGGATGTAACTTGAAGTAAAAAGTTTTCTTAAAACCTCAAACTTTTGAAATTCTGTCAGCAAGTTGAAATATAACAATATTTATGCTTGGATGCGAGAACAGCTCCAATAATTAATTGGCTATGAAAGCTGTTAATTTTAGATGCAAAACAATAGTTAAATTGTGAAAAAGACTGACAGTTAATGCAAATATGGAATTAGCTACCTAGACAGCTTTAACAATTATTACATTCTTTTGAGCCTAAAAATATGTATAAAAATTTAAATAATGCAAAGCAGAAAAATGAAACTTACACTACATTTAATCCTAGTATTTATAAACTTTGTTGCGATAGTACTTTTAACATAAATAACATAAAACTGAATTTGATATTTCAGTTCAGTTCAGTCGCTCAGTCGTGTCTGACTTCCCGCGACTCCATGAAACGCAGCACGCCAGGCCTCCCTGTCCATCACCAACTCCCGGAGTTCACTCAGACTCGCGTCCATCAAGTCAGTGATGCCATCCAGCCATCTCATCCTCTGTCGTCCCCTTCTCCTCCTGCCCCGAATCCCTCCCAGCATCAGAGTCTTTTCCAATGAGTCAACTCTTCGCATGAGGTGACCAAAGTACTGGAGTTTCAGCTTTAGCATCATTCCCCCCAAAGAAATCCCAGGGCTGATCTCCTTCAGAATGGACTGGTTGGATCTCCTTGCAGTCCAAGGGACTCTCAAGAGTCTTCTCCAACACCACAGATCAAAAGCATCAATACTTCGGCGCTCAGCTTACTTCACAGTCCAACTCTTATCCATACATGACCACTGGAAAAACCATAGCCTTGACTAGATGGACCTTTGTTGGCAAAGTAGTGTCTCTGCTTTTCATTATGCTATCTAAGTTGGTAATAACTTTTCTTCCAAGGAGTAAGTGTCTTTTAATTTCATGACTGCAGTCACGTTCTGCAGTGATTTTGGAGCCCCCCAAAATAAAGTCTGACACTGTTTCCACTGTTTCCCCATCTATTTCCCATGAAGTGATGGGACCAGATGCCATGATCTTCGTTTTCTGAATGTTGAGCTTTAAGCCAACTTTTTCACTCTCCTCTTTCACTTTCATCAAGAGGCTTTTTAGTTCCTCTTCACTTTCTGCCATCAGGGTGGTGTCATCTGCATATCTGAGGTGATTGATATTTCTCTTGGCAATCTTGATTCCAGCTTGTGCTTCTCTAGCCAGGCATTTCTCATGATGTACTCTACATATAAATTAAATAAGCAGGGTGACAATATACAGCCTTGACATATTCCTTTTCCTATTTGGAACCAGTCTGTTGTTCCATGTCCAGTTGTAACTGTTGCCTCCTGACCTGCATATAGGTTCCTCAAGAGGCAGGTCAGGTGGTCTGGTATTCCCATCTCTTTCAGAATTTTCCACAGTTTATTGTGATCTGCACAGTCAAAGGCTTTGGCATAGTCAATAAAGCAGAAATAGATGTTTTTCTGGTACTCTCTTGCTTTTCTGATGATCCAGCAGATGTTGCCAGTTTGATCTCTGGTTCCTCTGCCTTTTCTGAATTCAATTTGAACATCTGAAAGTTCATGGTTCACGTACTGTTGACACCTGGTGTGGAGAATTTTGAGCATTACTTTACTAGCGTGTGAGATGAGTGCAATTGTGTCGTAGTTTGAGCATTCTTTGGCATTGCCTTTCTTTGGGATTGGAATGAAAACTGAACTTTTCCAGTCCTGTGGCCACTGCTGAGTTTTCCAAATTTGCTGGCATATTGAGTGCAGCACTTTCACACCATCATCTTTCAGGATTTGAAATAGCTCAACTGGGATTCCATTAATTCAATTTATATTCTAAGAACTTCAAATAAAAGTCTTTTTAAAAATGTGTATATATCTGTTGGGGAGTGGGTAATTTCCTCGGTTCTGTCTCGTTGCAACAAAAATTTAAAGTGATTGACGGACCAGTGTTACAAGTCAGTTTTATTGGCAAGCAAAGGAAAATACATGTTCAAGGCGTGAAGGCCAACCCAAAAGACACAAAAGAAGCCCCCAGCTCAATTTTGGCTCCTCTTTTTATTTTATTTTATTTATTTTTTTTTTTCTCCTCCCAATGGGCCTGTCCTATGTAAGTTGGGCTAGGCAGTAGGGCTGTTTGTTTTACTTGAGGCCCTCACTCTGGTCCTCAGATGTTCCTTTACTCTATTTTCATGGGCTTTTCCCTTCTTTGTCTTTTAACCACAGCCATTTTGGACTCCTTTTTCCTATTCTAACTACCTAACATATCTTTCAAGGAAAATTCAAAGTGGATTATCTGCTTGTCCTCTCAAATTTTTCTTGAAGGAAAAAATCCTCTGCAATCATGCATAGGTGTAAGAATAATAAATTCCTTAAATTGTGCATAATAAAGAATATAAGACATGTGAATATAAGAAAAAATGAGACACCCCAAATATTCTCATTAGTTAAACTTCAAAATTCAGACTTAACCATAATGTTCTTTCAAAATGTCATTCTTGAAAATTTTGAGAATTGGAAATCTTGTTCAAATTTTTGCAAAAGCTTTAGAAAATTGTTTTGGATTGTCATTTATTTTTGTGGCTCAGCTGGTAAAGAATCCACCTGCAATGTGAGAGACCTGGGTTTGATCCCTGGGTTGGGAAGATCCCCTGGAGAAGGGAAAGGCTGCCCACTCCAGTATTCTGACCTGGAGAATTCCATGGACTGTATAGTTCATGGGGTCGCAAAGAGTCGGACACGACTGTGCAACTTTCACTTCACTCATTATTTTCAGTAGACAAACTTAAAAAATTGTGTGACATGCTAAAGTTATAAATTCTCCTAGAAATACTATGTTACTTGCCAGTTGGAGCTGGATCAGGGTAGCTCCCATTATTCCACAAACTACCTGCCTATAAAACTCATAGTATAGGACTTTCCCAGTGGTCCAATGGTTAAGAATCCACCTACAAATGCAGGGGACATAGGTTTGATCCCTGATCTGGGAAGATTTCACATGCCACAGAGCAACAAAGCATTGAGCCACAACTTCAGAGCCTACATGCTCTTGAACTGGCTTCCTATATTGAACAATTATTGACACCTCAGTTCAGTTCAGTTCAGTCACTCAGTCATGTCTGACTCTTTGCAACCCCATGGACTACAGCACTCCAGGCTTCCCTGTCCATCACCAACTCCCAGAGCCTACCCAAACTCATGTCCATTGAGTCGGTGATGCCATCCAACCTTCTCATCCTCTGTCATCCCCTTCTCCTCCTGCCCTCAATCTTTCCTAGCATCAGGGTCTTATCAAATTGACACCTCAAGATATGTGAACTCATTCAGATATCACTTATACTTGCCCAGACATTAGACATTCTCATTTGTTTTCAAACATCACACAGATTGTAGTCAATATTGACCTAGGTATTGAAATTTTAAAAGTTAGACTCCTGTCACCTACGTGAATATAGATGACCTCAGTAAGAGTTATTTTGTTTTTATTTGTTAATTCATTCATTAACAACAAATTAATTCTTTTGGCAACAGCCCTTTAATCAATTTCGGAAACATCTCTCTTGGCCAGTACTGGGGAAAGGAAGTGTTCATTTCTTTTTTTCTCTGAAGCCATTCACAGGTGGGCAAGGTCAGAATGTCTCCCTGTGAACCTGATAAAGGCACTTAAACATTCAGGCAGAGGGGCAGGGTTCCTGAATACAGGAACAGCTGTAGATAGCATCCTGTTACAGCTATAGATAGCATCCTTTTAGTGATTATAGTAACAAAAGCAATGAAAAGCAAAGATTAAAGTAAAAGAAACAGATCCACACGGAGTCAGATTCTGTTCTTTCCTATTACAGAAGGAAATTAGAAAGCAACTAAAGAATCAATGAAATATGTAAGGATATCATGTGGTATTCTCTCTGTTTACATGGTAAGTAGACTTACAGGATTCTAAAATGCTTTCACTTCATTATTATTGTGCATGCGTGCTGTCACTTTAGTCATGTCGACTCTGTGCAACCCATGAACTGCAGCCCACCAAGGTTCCTCTGTCCTGGGATTCTCCAGGCAAGAAAACTGGAGTGGGTTGCCATGTTCTCCAGGGTATCTTCCCAACCCAGGGATTGAACCTGTGTCATTGAGGTCTATCCTACATGGGCAGGCGGGTTTTTTACCACTGGCACCACCTGGGAAGCCTCATTATTACTGTAATGAGTATAATTTTTCTAATTACTGCCCTCTAACTTTAAGATTGCACATTTTGCTGCATTTGACCTTTACTGTACTGTCAACGATTTTTTTAAAGCTCTTCAGAAAAATAAACTTTTCAAATATTTAATAGTTATTCATCTATTCCAATGATTAGGATGGATTAGATATGAACCTTTAAAATAGATTCAAAAATTTCAAAGAGTAAATGACCTTTTCTCATCTTCAATAAGCATGTGAATAATGGTAGATTGGTTACAATGGCTTTAGGACTAATAGATGTGGTTTTAGTCAGAACTTCAAAGAAGATCTCAAAGTAGAAGTTCGATTTTATTTTATTTTAGTTATTTTTCCTTAGAAAACAAGTGTAAAAGATATAAGCAGAATAGATCATTGAAACTTCCAAAATGACCCTCCTATATAAAAAAGGTAATTGAGTTTAAAAAGGAAAAGTTATTAAATCACATGAGATGATGTTGACAGCATCATATGTTTCATCAGCACACTTCTTAGTCATATGCATACATATATTGCAGAGTTAGAGTAAAATTCCTCTCAGTGCACATTTTACTGGCACACCAAATGGTGAAGGACAGGTCATTATGTTGTGAAGTTTGAAAATTTTCTCTTTACAGAGAGCCCTATTAAACTTGGATACCAATCTACCTTGCCCTTTACCTCTCAGTGACCTTGATCTGACCTGCCTGCATCTCACTTTATAAAACAGGGAAGCCTTTCTTATTAATGGCTCACATTTGCTGATATGAATTCAGCTGCTTTTTATTTCAAAAGAGAATGTAACTGATATATATATATATATATACACATTTGCATTTTATATCAGAATATTTATATTTTTCTCCTATTGAAGTAATTTCAGGTTTCAGCAACTACTAAATGTAATTTAACCCTTCTGTGATAAGTATAAGAAGAATGGAGTAAGAAGGGATATCTTTGGAATACATGGACTCCTGATACCCTGGAACAAGTAGCAAACCTGGCTATTACTGCTAAAAACCCATCCTGTGGTACAAGATGCTATGACTCTCCATTACCAATTTCCTGAGACCTGCAGTCCTCCCTTCCGACCAGACTATCAGAACTCTCCACCCCTTTCTGGAGAGTTCTGCTCTCCTCTAACCACCCCTTATTGTCGATACATGCATATTTTCTTTTCTGGTCCATTTGACATTATTTTAATTTAGTTAATCTTTAATTATATTTTCTACCATAATACCCCTATTATGATGACTTGGAACACATCCCTGTGCCTCTGATATTTATGGTTCCCATTTAGCTCTGCTTCTCCCAGAGAGTCCCAGTTTCAAATATTCTGCCCTATTGTCCTCATAAATGCACTCATACTTATCAAACCATCTGTCCTGAATTTCAGTTTCTAAAATAATGCTTTGGCACTCTTGGTTGAAATTTGAAATGCCTTTTTCTCATGGAAATAATATTATAAATGCTGGTAAGACTCCCAGGCAAGTCCCAAAGCTCATTTAACCCATAGTTGAATGTAACACAGATAATATTAATGAATTATTTCTCAATTAACCCACCAGCCTATGTGGATTTCAAGGTGGACAGGAGTTAGACAGCATCTCAATATTCTGGGCTCCAGGAGGTGATGGGCTAACAACAGAGGAGAATCAAGCATTAATGAAAAGCAAGTCCTGCTGGAGAAAAAACACATAACTGATGTTTTGTATATGTGAGTTAGGCTTTTCAGATTATAAGGAAAAAAGATATATCTGATTCCACTCACATAATGAAAGGTCATTATATGGATTGTCAGGGAAGTAAGAAAGAATGGAAAAAAGTCCCATCATCAGAGAGTTGAAGTCATAAAAAAAAATCTGAAGTGAACCTGAGAATAGAACAATCAGCACAGTTGAGTCTCCAGACCGAGCAGCAGCTGCAGAGATCTGGTTGGCTTTATGCCCTCTGCAGCAGTGCTCTACTTTTAGGCGACTCAGCTATTCTCTACATTGCCTCTTGAAACTTCTCTTATCACTACTTGACTCATGCTATTTTGCATTAACAATGCTCAAGTGAAAGAATGTTATTGTTTTAGACAGTCTACATCTAATACACTGAATTCCCCTTCAGGCCTGCTGTCCACTCAAAACACTACAGCTTTGGGAAATTCCACCAATCCTTAATATAGTCAGTGGTAGTGAGGGTACTAAATTAGGGTAGCTGTTTGTCCCAGACAGTCCTGTTTATACCTGTTTTCCTGGTATCATGAGTAGCATCCCTTTTATTCTCAAAAGTGTTCTGTTTTTATTACAATTATATTGTTCCTCTATGCAGAATCACATCGAACCAAAGCATGAGATTTGTAGGTCAGAAAATGCCTACAGGATAGCAAGTACTGGCGTTCACCCCAACCATCTGTCTAGTCCAGTAGGCTATTACATCAACAAGGCCCAGTCCATTAAATTGCTAGATTATGGGATTCATTCTTAGCTGCTAAGTCGCTTCAGTCATGTCCGACTCTCTGCGACCCCATGGACTGCAGCCTACCAGGTTCCTCCATCCATGGGATTTTCCAGGCAAGAGTACTGGAGTGGGATGCCATTGCCTTCTCCGTTTTGCATGTAGAACTGATGAATCACATGTTACTGCTGCCTTCATGTCTCATTAAATGTTGTTTTTCCCCCATATCAGTAAGTTGAATTGGTGTATCACTATGCAGTTACAGAAGAAGGCAATGGCAACCCACTCCAGTACTCTTGCCTGGAAAATCCCATGGATGGAGGAGCCTGGTAGGCTGCAGTCCATGCTAAGGGTCGGATATGACTGAGCGACTTCCTTTTCACTTTTCACTTTCATGAATTGGGGAAGGAAATGGCAACCCACTCTAGTGTTCTTGCCTGGAGAATCCCAGGGACAGGGGAGCCTGGTGGGCTGCCATCTATGGGGTCACACAGAGTCGGACACGACTGAAGTGACTTAGCAGCACATGCAAAAATGTCAGATTAATTCAATCAATGTATTTTCACGGGGCAATTCCATGTCCCAGGCACTATTCTAGGTACTGTAGATCAATCAGTAAGCAAACATAAAAAAGTCACTGCTCTTGTTGTGTTCACATTATGGTTACATTATTTCTTAATTGTAGAAAATATTCATTGAATACTTCTAATGCTGAGCACTCATCATCATATTAAATGTGTCCTCAAAAAGACTCCATGGAGTAGGTCCTATTTATAGGCAATGATGTCATTGCCATCATTATCATCATCATCAAGGATTAAAAAAAAAGAAAAAAAAAAGAAAATAATTGAATAATTAAAAAAAAAAAAAAAAAGGATTGAGCCATAGAGAATTCTTTCAAATTTTTAAACCTTTTATTTTGTATTGGAGTATAGCCCAGCAACAATGTTATGATAGCTTCAGGTGAACAGCAAAGGGACTCAGCCATACATATGCATGTATCCATTATCCCCCAAACTCCCCTACTATCCAGGCTGCCATGTAACATTAAGCAGTTCCCTGCTCAAAGGTATATAGAAGGACCTTGTTGGCTATCCATTTTAAACATAGCAGTGTATCAATCTAAAACTCCCTAACTATCCCTTCCCCTCATTTTTCTCCCCGGCAACCATAAGCTTGTCCACAGAGAATTTTAGAAACATGTCAAGAAGAGATGGCTAATGAGCAGTAGACTGAGGATCTGAACCCACAAGGTCTACTTTTGAGTCTTTGTCATGACTACTATATTATTCCACTTACCTCTTTGCAGGAAGTGCAGTCTCCCTCATGAGAATTTCCAGGAATTGAAGAAGAACCCCAGGGTTTTAAAAGTCTAAGAGAAACCATCTCTACTAAAAACATATATATATATAATTGAACTGAAATATGAACAAGCTACAAATATCCTTGCCTTCTCCTGTCAATTTTTAGCATTGTCATGGCACAATTTAACAGATTTTTGTTCATTTTTTTTGGAGAATCCCTTGAGGACCATTTGCCCATTGGTATCATGTGCTCAAAGTTTACATTCTCTTAGATCACAAGCACTTGGTTAGCCACTGTTTCCCAAGTCAATACTCCAAGTCTAGATCATTTCCAGACTTGCCTGCTGCTGCTGCTGCTGCTAAGTCGCTTCAGTAGTGTCCAACTCTGTGCGATCCCATAGATGGCAGCCCACCAGGCTCCCCCATTCCTGGGATTCTCCAGGCAAGAACACTGGACTGGGTTGCCATTCCCTTGTCCAATGCGTGAAAGTGAAAATTGAAAGTGAAGTCACTCAGTCGTGTCTGACTCTTCACGACTCCATGGACTGTAGCCCACCAAGCCCCTCCGTCCATGGGATTTTCCAGGCAAGAGTACTGGAGTGGGGTGCCATTTCCTTCTCCAGACTTGCCTACACTTTGCTAAATCCAGTTCTCCAGCCTATGGACAGCTCTTGTCTTCCAAAGAGTTCACCAGCCTAGAGTTACTTTTCCTGAAGAAAAGTTTATGTATATATAGTCCTTCCTTCCTCAGTTTAATTGTCAGTTGTCTACAAGAAGATCATCTCCCAAAAACTGGGGAACTTTATGCCAGGGATAAAAGATTAGAAAAAGAGACACAGATGTATAGAACGGACTTTTAGACTCTGTGGGACAGGGAGAGGGTGGGATGATTTGGGAGAATGGCATTGAAACATGTATACTATCAGGTAAGATACGAATCGCCAGTCTATGTTCAATACAGGATACAGGATGCTTGGGGCTGGTGCACGGGGATGATCCAGAGAGATGATATGGGGTGGGAGGTGGGAGGGGGGTTCAGGATTGGGAACTCATGTACATTCATGTCAATGTATGGCAAAACCAATACAGTATTGTAAAGCAAAATAAAGTAAAAATAAAAATTAAAAAAATATATATTTGAAAATTAAGCAATGCAACTCACCTTATTGGCAGAATTAAAGAGAAAACATTCATGATCCTTTCAATACTTACCAAAAAAGCTAACTGATAAAATTCAGCAAGCACAATAAAAATCTCAGCAAATTAGGAACAGAGGGAACTGTCTCAATTTGATAAAGGATGTCTATGCAAAACTTTTAGCTAAGTTTTATAATGATAAGTCAATGAATTAAGAATGTCGGCTTTCACCTTTTCTTTTTAACATTGTAATGGAGGTCCTAGCAATGCAAGAAGGCAAGAAAAAGAAATATGCCTAATGATTTTATAAAGTAAAACTGCCCTTATTCCAAGACACTATGATTGTTTATGTAGGAAGTCCTAATAAATTTATAAAATTACTGTAATTAATTTTAAATTTAACATGATCATGGGACACCAGGTCAGTATAAAAATATAATAGCAAGTCAGTAAAAATATTAAATTGTATTTCTGAAAACTGGCAATCAAAATTAGGAAGTAAATTTACACAATAATAATGCTTAAAATAGCAACAAAATCCCAAAATATTTAGGAATTTTTATTAATATGCAAGAACTCTATAATAAATACTATTTTGAAAATATAGAGAACTTAAAGAAGGCTGAAGTAAATGAAAAGAAAAACTATGTTAATGGATTGGAAGACTTAATATTGTTAAAATATCAAGTATTTCTGTACTACCAGAGCCAGTTAGGCAGGGTTGGTTGTTAAAGAAGACTCAGAGGATTCAAAATAACAAAGCTTACAAATATAAAGTTTATTGCAGGAGAATAATATAATATAACATCCATCTTTAGGGGCTGTCAGCCATTTTAAACATTCTAGAGTCCACCTGCAAACTCAAATTGCCCTCCTCTGTAAGATTCACAGGGAAACACATTTTCTGTCTTAGATCAGAAACTACCAAAATGTTCAGAGAGCACTTTAGAACCAGGGATCTGAAATGGAATCTCAACTGTGATTTCTTATACTCTGTTGGTCACATTGGTGATTATGCAGTGTAACAGTCTCAACAGTGGACTTCCTTCCCCAGGGTCTCATTGAGATGAGATGCAAGTAATCTAGTCCACTGTTATCAATAAATAATGCTGAAAAGATGGTACATACAACTCTGAAATTCCTTGGGCTTATGACTACAAAGCAAAACTATTAATCAGTACATTTCATGCTATAACCAGAGGTCAGTACAGTGTAGGTACTTTAGTAGAACACCTCAGGCCAAATCCAGAGTTCTGAAATTAACTTTCATGGAGAAATCTTTCAGTAGAATCAACACCATCTCTACCAAAATCCTAGCAGACATTCTTTTTAAAATCAAGACACATTCAAAAATATATACAGATACTCAGACAACCTAAAATAAAGCAGTACTGAAAAAGAATGAATTTAGAGAACTCACATTGCCTGATTTCAAGACTTACTCTAAGTAGAATAATTGGCAGTATGGAGTTGACATAGGTAGCGATGTTTAGGTCAATGAATTAGGAAGGAATCCAGAAATAGGCTCTCACACATACATAACTGACTCTTGACAAAGACACCAAGGTAATTAACACTTCTCCCTATTTCTCCCACTGCTGTTGCCTGCTGCCAAGTCGCTCCAGTCGTGTCCGACTCCGTGCGACCCCACAGACGGCAGCCCACAAGGCTCCCCCGTCCCTGGGACTTTCCAGGCAAGAACACTGGAGTGGGTTGCCATTTCCTTCTCCAATGCATGAAAGTGAAAAGTGAAAGTGAGGCCGCTCAGTCCTGTCCGACTCTTAGCGGCCCCGTGGACTGCAGCCTACCAGGCTCCTCCGCCCATGGGATTTTCCAGGCAAGAGTACTGGAGTGGGGTGTCATTGCCTTCTCCCACTAAGAACAGCTAAAAATATTGAAATGAAACATGAGAAACTAAGGGATAATGCATTGGCGAGTTTTCTGGGCTTTGTATTTTTTTAATATAAATTTATTTATTTTAATTGGAGGCTAATTACTTTACAATATTGTATCGGTTTTGCAATACATCAACATGAATCCGCCACAGGTATACACGTGTTCCCCAACCTGAATCCCCCTTCCTCCTCCCTCTCTATACCATCCCTCTGGGTCGTCTCAGTGCACCAGCCCCAAGCATCCAGTATCATGCATTGAACCTGGACTGGCGATTCATTTCATATATGATATTATACATGTTTCAGTGCCATTCTCCCAAATCATCCCACCCTCTCCCTCCTTTTTATCTAATATATTCTACACTGCACATTTAGGGAAGCCCACAAACTTGGAAACAACAACAGAACAGACAAGAAACACCTTCTGAGAAGTCTGTTGTCTCTAAGCAAAGGACTCTCTAAAAGAGTAGCCTCTGTGATGGAACTACTGATTTGATTGATAGCTATTTTCTCTCTGCTTTCAGATTAGGTAATCTTTCTATCCTTACCTGATGGTAATGAGATAATCATACATCACACTTCAACACACTGGAATGGTGTCAGAGAAGGCTGCATGCTGGGACTTTAAATGAAAATAATGAGCAACCCCTCAGGGACTCAAATGATTATAAATCACATTATCAAATCCCAAAGGAGAAGTAAAAGAGGATAAGATTGAAAAGTATTCGAGGAAATGATGGCTGAAGGTTCCCTGAATTTGCCTTCTCCTCTCCTCAATGTTTTATGGTTAAAGCAAAAATTATGACATTGAAAAGAAAATGAATTTGAAGTGGTTGGAACAGTTGGGCCAATAAAGCTTCCCTAATTTAAAAAAAAAAAAAATGACATCTCATACTTAGTAAGAGTACTGTAGCCTGGAACCAGATTGCCTGGGTTCAAGTTTCACCTCTATATCATTATCTGTATGGTGGTAGGGAAGTTACTTAATTTTTCTATGCCTCTTTCTTTGTCTGTAAAATGAGAAAAATAGCAGTAGTTATTTACCTCAAGGATGGTTGTGAAGATCAAATAGAGTAATGCATGTAAGATGTTCACTGCCACATGGTGACTGCCTGATTCATATGAATTACTATTTATTATTATTATTATCACAGACTTTTACCTAAGTCTATACATATTTGCTATATACTGTATATATAATGTATAAACATATACTATATATAAGTATATATACTATAAATATATAAATATTTTAAGTAAGTTAAGAAGTTGGGAGAAGAAAGATTTCAGCTAACTGACTTAACATGATAAATTGTTGTGTTAAGATTTTGAAACTGAGGGTAACATTTTTCTCTTTTCAATATTCTGATTTTAATGTAATTATACATTTACTAAAGATGAATTTATAATAATTTCCTTTATAAAATAAATCTCAGTTCATACATCAATCCATACAAAAAATTAGAAACTGAACATATGAAGTTTCTGAGAAAAAATAAAATATTTATGCCCTTCGGGGAGGCAAAAATTTCTTAGACATAAAAAAATATGATACTGCAAAAAATACTAACCATAAAAAGAAAGTAAATTGGATTTCATCAAACTTAAAAGCTTCTGCTTTTCAAGAAATATCATTATGGTAATGAAAATATAAGCCACACAATGGGAGAAGATATTTGCAGAACATATACTTGATCTTATACTTGGGGCTTCCCTGGTGGCTCATGTGGTGAAGAATCTGTCTGCAATGCAGGAGACCTGGGTTCAATCCCTGGGATGGGAAGATCCCCTGGAGGAGAGCATGGCAACCCACTCCAGTATTTTTGACTGGAGAATCCCCATGACAGAGGAGCCTGGCAGGCTGCAGGCTCAAAGAATGACTGAGTGATTAAGCATGCATGCAAGGATCATATTGCACAATTAAAATGTGCATTTTTATTTCATATATATTGCACTCAATAAAAATTTCTAAAAGTAATAATATTTTGTATAAGTACATAATATAATGAATATAAGTTTATGATACAGTGTTGTGTCAAATCCTAGAAAATACTGAAATGTACAGGAACTATGCTCACAAATGTCCATGAAAAAGAGAACTCACAAGAAAAATTATATTAAAACATTAATAATGATTGCTTTATCTACCTGTTGCAAATAGCATAATTACTGTGCAATTCATATACACATTCAATACTTTCCATTTTATGACTGATTGTTGCTGACTCTGATCCCCTTCTCTTTGCTCCCAGACCCTAGCCCCTTGCAGTAACCATAGGAGACCTAGAGATTAAAAAATATATATGAAGACTTGAAACAGAAAGAGATTATACAAATAATTCAATGGCTTGAATTTAAGTTCCTCAACCTAATTCAGTAGATTTTTCTCAAACTGCCTCCCCCAAATGCAACATTATATAGCCCTAGACCACAATAACTTGATGTTAGAGTACACACCAAGGGCTTCCCAATGGCTTGGTAGGCAAAGAACCTGCCTGCAATGCAGGAGACACCAGAAGACAAGGGTTCAATCCCTGGGTCAGGAAGATCTCCTGGAGGAGGAAATGGCAACCCATTCCAGTGTTTTTGCCTGGAAAATCCCATGGACAGAGGAGCCTGGCGGGCTACAGTCCACAGAGAAATAGAGTTGGAAATGACTGAAGTGACTGAGTATGCACGCATGCAGAACACACACAGGTTTTATTCCTCAGATGTGCTACCACAGTGGCAATTCTAATATGAGATTTCTTTTTATCATCTTGTTAATAATCTGCAACTTTTTATTGTTAAAACCTTGGCTATACACTTTACTTTCTATTTCCAACTCCAAGCTTTCTTTGTATAGAAATATCTCCAACAATCCTGAGACAAAACTCATCTACACTGCAAACTGAAAGCTGCATAGTGAACAGAACAAATACTAAAGTAAATTAGCCTATTCTAGAATTTTGCAAGCGGAAAACTCATAGTTGGAGAGAAATTAAAGATACATGCTAACTCTTAATATTCAACAAGTATTAATTAAGTTCATGATATGACTGATGGGGCATGAAAATGTACCATATAACTCAGGCTTCAAGAAATCTACAACAGGGCAAAGAAGACATGCATGTAAAGAGATGATTCATGGTTTTTGCTAGTATTTCCTGAGTTGACGTCGTGCCTTTATTGTGTTATACATTATCTGTATTGTTTAATTATCAAAGCAATTGAGGGGTTGTTACGATCAACATTCCCACTTTTAAAGATGAGAAAGGCAATGGCACCCCACTCCAGTACTCTTGCCTGGAAAATCCCATGGATGGAGGAGCCTGGTGGGCTGCAGTCCATGGGGTCGCTAAGAGTCGGACAAGACTGAGCGGCCTCACTTTCACTTTTCACTTTCATGCATTGGAGAAGGAAATGGCAACCCACTCCAGTGTTCTTGCCTGGAGAATCCCGGGGAAGGGGGAACCTGATGGGCTGCCGTCTATGGGATCGCACAGAGTCAGACACGACTGAAGCGACTTAGCAGCAGCAGCAGCAAACTGATATTCAGAGGTTCAATAACTTATTCATGATCACATAGCTAGTAGCTGGAAAATCCGGAATTAAAACTCCAGTAATTCAACTCTCTACAGACTCTGTGGTGGTGCTCAATCATGTCCAACAGTGTGTTCTTCTGTCCATGGGATTCTCCAGGCAATAATACTAGAGTCGGTTGCCATTTCCAGCTCCAGGGGATATTTCAGACCCAGGGATCGAACCCACATCTCTTATGTCTCCTGCATTAGCAGTTTGGTTCTTTACCATTAAAGTCACTTTCAAAGGCTCTAGTATAAACCCCCACACTGTTACGACATGTGACCTAATGTCAGGTTTTCTTAATCTTTTAAATCTTTTAAAATTAATTTTTTATTTTAATTAAATTTTTTTAAAGTTTTCTATCCTCACATCATCATGATTATCTGGGTCATGAAGATCTTTTTTGTACAGTTCTTCTGTGTATTCTTGCCACCTCTTCTTAATATCTTCTGCTTCCGTTAGGTCCAGACCATTTCTGTCCTTTATCGAGCCCATCCTTGCATGAAATGTTCCCTTGGTATCTCTAATTTTCTTGAAGAGATCTCTAGTCTTTCCCATTCTGTTATTTTCTTCTATTTCTTTGCATTGATCGCTGAAGAAGGCTTTCTTATCTCTTCTTGCTATTCTTTGGAACTCTGCATTCAGGTGCTTATATCTTTCCTTTTCTCCTTTGCTTTTCGCCTCTCCTCTTTTCACAGCTATTTGTAAGTCCTCCCCAGACAGCCATTTTGCTTTTTTGCATTTTAACACATAGTGTCTAGAACATAATAAATTATGAGTAAATGCTTTGTGATGTGCATTAAGCTTTTTATTAATAAATCAAAATAAAAATATATTAAACATCTATTATATAGTAGACTAAATGCCATCTTCTTTACATTAATATATAATATTTAATTTAATCCTCAGAGCACCCTATGACATTATTATTATTATTATACCATTAGTGCAGTTGAGAAACTGGCCATGTTAGAAGATGCATCCAGGACCACTCGACTAGGAAGAGATGCAGCTGATATTTGCATACAGTCTGAATCAAGACTCACGTATTTCCTTTCCACTACACTAATATTTTCTGAAACATTAGAAAACTGATTAAGTATTTATATGCCAAAGAAGAACTCATTTATACGATGTTGTCTGGACTTGAGCCAGCACTAACAACATAAAGTGTCCCTGTGTCTGATTTGTGTGAAGTTGCTTGCACCTGATAGATCTTCTTCTTCAGTGCTAACATGGCCCCGGAGGAACTCTTCCAGGAATTGCCAGAAATGTTTCTTCTGCAGCATCTCATTTTATCCTCACCTGACCTGAAAGATGCCAGGCAGTTCACTTCTGGCTGCACTCTCAAGTTCCCTGCCTCAGCTGAATTTTCCTGTTCTGAAAATAAAGCTGTTGCTAATATCTTATTGGAAGTTGAGAGACAAATTTCACTGTGCCTCCCCCCAAAGCAAAGTCTAAGTGGAACAATTCTTCCCATAACTAAGGTTTTTTCACCTAAGTAAGTGGGAAATTAAAGCTTGTCTCTTCTCAGCTAATTTTCTTAGATCTAACTTGTTAGATATTCATTAAAAACCAGCCAGAAACTATACTCATTTTAACTCTCTGGAGCCTTTTACTCCTCTCAAAATAGAAAAAAAAAAATATTACCTTAAACTAATGATCGTCTTTTATCCAGCAGTGTGAGTGGGAGATAGCTAGTCCTTCTCTGATGTTTACTGTGGGCCTCAGCTGCATAAAGAGAAACAAGGCTGACAGATCCAGGCTCAAAATCTAGTACAATCACTTAATCTATATATATATCATTAGGTCAAATATCTAATAACACCTTTAATTCTCACTAAGGTAGTTCAAATGGTAAAGAATCTTCCTGTGATGCAGGAGACCTGGGTTCGATCCTTGGGTTGGAAAGTTTCCCTGGAGGAGGGCATGGAAACCCTCTCCAGTATTCTTGGCTGGAGAATCCCATGGATAGAGGAGCTTGGGGGCCTACAATCCATGGGGTTGCAAAAACTCAGATGTTACTCACTGACTAGGCACACAGCACAGCACACGTCTTCACCAGCAACAGCAGAATGAAAATGCTGTTACTTTATTGGGTTTAACACATACACACTGCTATATATAAAACAAATAGTCAACAAGGACCTACTGTAGAACACAGGGAATTGTACTCAATACTCTCTAATAACCTATATGGGAAAAGAATCTAAAAAAGAATAGGTATATATATATATACACACACACACACACATATATATTTCTGTATAACTAAATCATTTCACTTTACAACTGAAACTAACACAATGTAAATCAACTATTCTCTAATATAAAATAAAAATTAATTTAAAAAAAGAAAATGATAGTACTTAATACCTCACTGAACTGGAGTAGGGCTACAACCATAATGCAAGCTTGATACTTAGCACAGTTCTGGCATAATTGTATATATTCAAAAATATTAGCATCTCTTCCCTATTCACACTTTTTTTCATGCACAGTTAATGTAAATTTTGTGTTTATAGTCCAACATTACCATTTACTCCAACCTTAGTTTTCTTTCAGTCAATGTTTTCTGGAAGTCTTTAAACATTCATGGAATATTTAAACAAATATGGCTTCCTATCAGATCCAAACCAACATTGATAGCATGGAAATCAAATTAGTGAGTAACATGAAAAAACTAGAGAGAAAGCCAACATGCCGAATGCCAGACTTAGGAACCAAAAAAAGTTTTCCTCAAATCTAATTACAGGCTAAATCTAACTAGAATTTAGCATGGTTAAATAAATCTAGAGCACAAATCCAAAAATATAGGAACACACACACAAAACAGTCGAGGGTTTAATTTTCGGTAAGGTTAGTAAGGAGCAACAATCATGTGTAGGTTTATACACACTAAAAAGAGACATGTTAATAAGGTGCATGGCCTACTTTAATTATCTGCAAAATGAGGAGGTTGTCTAAAATTATTCTATTTTATCTGCATTATTGGATGTAAAGTACCAGAATAAGGAATATTATCCTATTTTACCCCGAGCTAATCGAATACATTTAGATGTAGTTTGGGGTATCAGAATGAATGAGATTTTGGAACATTAAAATAAGTGTTAAAAAGAGTTTCTGAGAGGGTAGGAGGATTAAATTCAAGAGAATATGAGCTGTGGTTGAAGTCCCAGAGGGGAAGAAAGGCTTGTAGGGGACATGATAGTTGACCTCATATATTACGTATGCCAGAGAGAAATTAGTTTTTTTTTCCTATGTGCCCCAAGGAACAATGTAAAGAACAATGAATATAATTTTCTGGGAGCCAAATCTCATTTCAACATAAGGAAAGTTCTTAACAGAACTTTCTATTATTAAACTGAGCAGACTATCTTATAAAAAGTTCAAATCACTGGTTATTTTAAAACAAAAGCAGTAGAGTTTCCTCTCATCAGAAAATGACTTCTAGAGTGCTTTCCAACTAAAAGTCTCTTAGAGAATTTCCAGGCTGTCCAGTGCTTAGGACTCGAAGCTTTCTTAGCAGGGGGCCTGGGTTCAATCCCTAGTCAGGGAACTAGTACCCTGCAAGTTGCTGCAGGGGTGCAGCCAAATAAAAAGTTTCTTCTTTCAGGATATGGAGTTTTCTCAGCCCCATTGCCCAGGTTATTCTGTAAACCCATATATTCTGATTCTGGAAGTAAGCCTAGAGTAGGAGAAGAGTGTGGAACTGTGTGATAGCTTCTAAACAAGGCTCCTCCTCTATACAATATACACTTTGCTTAAAATTATTTTCTGATATTTTTGGTTAACCCATCATGTAGCAAATGATAATAATAGCCACAATGGTAAACTGTGAAGTAAGCCCAATGCAAATATTTTTTATGGATTATTCCATTCAATCTACAATACAACTCTATTTTTTTGATATACACATAGTTCTAACTATATTCAATATTATTGTTATACCTATTTTATGGATGAGAAAGCAGCAAAGTAACGTTATTGTTATACCCGATATTTCTTATGCTGCTCCTTGGGGGACATAGAATAAATCTAATGTCTATTTGGCAGAATATATGAGGCCAATTACACTGTCCCACAATTCAGTACCATAAGTAATAGTAAAAGTATCAACACTCACATTCAGGACACTCAAACTCTGAAGTCCAAGATCTCCATTAATTTTACCTATAACATACAAGGGCACTGAGGGAATCACCAATTTTTTTGTTACTGGAAATTTAAAAACGAAATTTTGACTTTCAAAGGAAAAAATAATTTTCCAACTAGATGTCAGGGCATAATTTATTCATTGGCTTCTTATACATTTAATAGCCACTAATAAATCAAATCCTGTACCAATTTGCAGTAATGAATAGATTCAAGGGACTAGATCTAGTTAACAGTGTGCCTGAAAAACTATATACAGAGGTCCATAAGACTGTACAAGAGGCAGTGAACAAAACCAGCCCAAAGAAAAAGAAAAGCAAGAAGGCAAAGTGGTTATCTGACGAGGCTTTACAAATAGTGGAAGAACAAAGAGAAGTGAAAAGCAAGGGAGAGAGGGGAAGATACATCCAATTAAACACAGCTCCAAAAGAATAGCTAGAAGAGGCAAGAAGGACTTCTTCAATAAACAGTGCTTAATAATAGAAGAAAACAACAAAAGAGGAAAGATTAGAGATCTCTTCAAAAAAACTGGAGACATCAAGGGAGCATTCCACCCAAAGATGGGCACAATAAAGGATAAAAATGGGAGAGACTTAGTAGATGCTGAAGAGATCAAGATGAGATGATAAGAATACATGGAAGATCTGTATAAAAAAGATCTTAATGAAGTGAATTACTACAATGGTGTGGTTAGTCACCCAGAGCCAGACTTTCTGGAGTGTGAAGTCAAGTGGGCCTTAAGAAGCACTGCTGTTAATAAAGCTAATGGATGTGATAAAATTCCAGCAGAACTATTCAAATCCCTAAAGGATGATGCCATCAAGGTTGTGCATTCATTATGTCAAGAAATCTGGAAGACCTAGCAGTGGCCGCAGGACTGGAAAAGTCAATCTTCATCCCAGTTCCCAAAAGAGTAGTACCAAAGAAAGTGCTAACCACTGGACAGTTGCACTTATCTCCCATGCTGGTAAGGTCATGCTTAAAATCTTGCATGCTAGGCTTCAGCAGTATGTGAACCAAGAACATCCAAATGTCCAAGCTGGGTTTAGAAAACAAAGAGAAACTGAAGATCAAATTGTCAACCTTCGCTGGATTATAAAGAAAGCAAGGGAATTTCAGAAAAACATCTATCTCTGTTTTATTGACTACACTAAAGCCTTTAACTGTCTGAAGCATGACAAATTGTGGAAGACTCTTAGAGAGATTGGAATACCAGACCATCTCTGGTATTCTGGTATGTCTCCTGAGAAATCTGTACGTGAGTCAAGAAGCAACAGTTAGAACCCTGTATGGAACAACTGATTGGTTCAAGATCAAGAAAGGAGTACAGCAGGGCTGTCAGCTATCACCCTGTTTGTTTAACCTATATGCTGAGCACATGAGAAATTCTAGGCCAGATGAATTACAAGCTGGGATCAAGAGAGGTGGGAGAAACATCAACAATCTAAGATATTCAGATGATACCACTCTAATGGCAGAAAGCAAAGGGGAACTAAAAAGTGTCTTGATGAGGGTAAGGAGGAGAATGAAAGAGCCAGCTTATGACTAAATATTAAAAAAAAAAAAAAAACTAAGATCATGGCATCCAGACCCACTATTTCATTGCAAATAGAAGGGGAAAATGTGGAAGCCGTGACAGATTTCCTCTTCTTGGCCTCCAAAATTACTGCAGACAGTGACTGCAGCCATGAAATCAGAAGATGATTGCTTCTTGGCAGGAAAATGATGACAAACCTAGACAGTGTGTTGAAAAGTAGAGACATTTCTCTGTCGACAAAGGTCCATATACTGAAGGCTATGGTCTTCCCAGTGGTCACATACGGTTGTGAGAGCTGGACAATAAAAAAGGCAGAACGCCAAAGAATTGATGCCTTCAAACTGTGGTGCTGGAGTAGACTCATGAGAGTCCCTTGGACAGCAAGAACAAACCAGTCAATCTTAAGGGAGATCAACCCTGAATATTAACTGGAAGGACTGATGCTGAAACTCCAGTATTTTGGTCATCTGATATGAACAGAAAACTTATTGGAAAAGTCCCTGATGCTGGGAAAGATCGAGGGCAGAGGAGAAGAGGGCATTAGAGGATGAGATGGTTGGATGGCATCACTGATTCAATGAACATGAATCAGTTTGCCCATCTCTTGGGAAAACTCCAAGAGATGATGTGGAACAGGGATACCTGCCATGCTGCAGTCCATGGGGTTGCAGAGAGTCAGACATGACTGGGCAACTGATCAGCAACAGCAACAACAATAAATTTTAGTGGATGGAAAACAATTTTGCAATAAGATTGACTATTATTCATTGAAGACAGTGTCTTAGATTTCCTTATAATGCATACCAAAATTTAAACTACCTGAAGGGAAATTAATAATTTCTAGCCAATAAAATTACACAGTGGTATTCAGTTTTATATACATATATGTACTAAAAACCCTTCCAAGGTTATTGCTTCTTGGTACGTTTCAGGTTGACATTTACTAAGTATGATTACATGATGAAATGTGCAAGACACTGCCTGTAAAGTGACTGAGACACTTCTAATATGGAGGAGCTCCCAGAGTCTTTCAGGAGGTGCAGATATATAATGAGAGCATATTATCAAAATGAAGTAATAAGGTAGAGATAAGTCCAGGATGTAATGGGAACACACAGAATGAAAATTGTATTAGAATTCTGTTACAACTAAAGAAAAGTTCCAAAAAAAATTAAAGTTTGTGGGAGGGTTAAATAGAAGGGTTATATAACACACAGAATCAGAAAAACAAAAGGTGCCAAAGCCATAATATGCACCTCAAGGAATAGAAGGAGAACTCAGTAATTGTCTGCACTCGTCCTTCCATCTCCTGTCTCTGCTTGTCTTTTACTTTCTTTTTATTAAAAAGACAAATTGCTGACAAAGGTCCCTATCGTCAAAGCCATGTTTTTTCCAGGGGTCATGTACAGATGTGGCAGTTGGACCATAAAGAAGGCTGAAAACCAAAGAATTGATGCTTTTGAACTGTGGTGCTAGAGAAGACTTTTGAGAGTCCCTTGAACTGAAAGGAGATGAAATCAGTCAACCCTAAAGGAAATCAACCCTGAATACTCATTGGAAGGACTGATGTTGAAGCTGAAGCTTCAATACTTTGGCCACCAGATGCAAAGAGTGACTCACTGGAAAAGCCCCAGATGCTGGGCAAGAGAAGAAGGGGACCACAGAGGATGAGATGATTGGACGGCATCACTGACTCATTGGGCATGAGTTTGAGCAAGCTCTGGGAGATAGTTAAGGACAGGGAAGCCTGGCATGCTGCATTTCATGTGGTCAGAAAGAGTTGAACATGACTTCGTGACTGAACAACCACAACAATTAGAGACAAATAAAATTTTATTTGCATATGACATAATCATGTACATAGAAAATCCTAAGGAATATATTTTTTTAAATCTGCTACAATGAATAATGCTGTAGCATGTTTGCAAGACATAAAAGAATTTTTATTTTTATTTTATTTTTCCATATAAAAGAATTTTTATATTTTCTTTGTACTGAGTGTACAAAAAGGAATGTGAAGTACAAGAATTGATGACCTAACAAATGCTATTGGAGTCTGAGAAGAGATAAGAAACTTGACTGATTGATTAAGGACTGCAGTTATTCTTTAATGAATATTAAATATACTTAAGAGTACAATAATGTTTTGATATACCTATACACTGTGAAATGATTGCTACAATCATTTATCAATATATCCATCTATTCACAGTTACCATTTGTGTGTGTATATGGTGAGAACAGTCAGGATCAACTCTTCACAAGTTTCAAGTATACAATACAGTATTAGTAATTATAATCACCATGCTGTATCATTAGAATTTATATATCCTACATAACTGGTCTGGTTTGTTTCCCTTAGCTTAATATCTTAAGGTTTATTTATGTTACTGCAAATGACAAGATTTCCTTCTTTCTCATGGTTGAATAATATTCTACTGTATGTTTATAACACATTCTCTTTATTTATTCATCCACTGACAGATTACTTAGACTGTTTCCACATCTTGGCTCTTGTGAATAATGTTCCAGTGTACATAGGAGTGAAGATATGTCTTCAACATAATGAGTTCATTTCCATATATACCCAGAAGTTGGATTGCTGGATTATATGGTACTTCTATTTTTAATTTGTTTAGGAAACTCCCTACTGTTTTCCATAATAGCTGTACCAATTTATATTTTCACCAACAGTGCACAAGAGTTCCCTTTCTCCATGTTGTCACTGACAGTTATCTTTTTGTCTTTTTGATAATAGCAATTCTAACATGTGTGAAGTGGCATCTCATTATGGCTTTGATTTACATTTTCCTGATGATTAGAGATATTGTTTCTTTTCATATAGCTGTTGGCCATTTGTATAGCTTCTTTTGAAGAATATATATTTAGATCGTTTGCCCATTTTAAAATCAGATTATTGATTTTCCAGTTGTTGGGAAATTCAATGTTTAATATTTACCTATTTTGGATACTAACTTCTTGTCAGATGTATGGTTTGAAAATACTTTCTCCTATAGGTTGTCTGTTTACTCTGTTTATTTTTTCCTTTGCTGTGCAGAAGCTTTTTCATTTGATGCAATCCCACTTGTTAATTTTTGCTTTTGTTTTCTTGCCTTTGAGATCTTATCCAAGAAATCATCACCAAAACCAATGTGAAGGAGATTTTTCCTTATGACTTCTACTACAGATTTTATGGTTTCAGGTCTTATGTTTAAGTCATTAATGATTTTTTTTTAATTTTTTATTGAAGTATAGTTGATTTATAATGTTGTGTTAGTTTCTGGTATATAGCATAATGATTTCTTCTTCCAAAGCAATTTCTTTCTTCTGCTAGTGGAAAAGCAGTTTTCCAAACACCATTTATTGAAGAGACATTCTTTCTCCATTTTTTTTTTTTTTAACGCTGTATTTTTATTTCAGTAAATACTTTGATGTGTGGTCTATCTTTTTTCTAAAGTTTACTTGGAAAAGTTTTCAGAAAAGTTATGAGAATGGCTCAATAAACACCTTTCTGTCCTCTGCCTTTAATTGGTTCTCACCCAGGGGTGAGTTTGCATGCCCCTCACCCCAGGGGACAGATCAGGAGGCAATGTCTGGAAACATTTTTGGTTGTTACAACTAGGAGACACTACTGACATCTAGAGGCCAAGGATCCTGCCACCACTATATGTTCTTGATATCCTTCTCAAATATTCATTCACCAAAAATGCATGGATTTTTCTCGGATTCTATTCTGTTCTGTTGTTCTAGATATCTCTTTTACAACAGTACTGTGCTTATTTCGGAGAAGGCAGTGGCACCCCACTCCAGTACTCTTGCCTGGAAAATCCCATGGATGTAGGCTGCGAACCCCCATAGGGTCGCTAAGAGTCAGACATGACTGAGCGACTTCGGGGTCGCACAGAGTCGGACACGACTGAAGCGACTTAGCAGCAGCGGTGCTTCTTTTCTTACTGTAGTTTTATAGCATATTTCGATATCAATAGTGTGATGGCAGCAACTTTGTTCTTTTTGTTCAAGATTGCTTTAGTCATTTACAGTCTTTTGCAATTCCATATTAATTTTAGAAAGTTTTTAGATTTCTGTGAAAAAGTCACCCATGAAACTGTACCATTGGATCCACTTTTGCATTTTGCCCACTCCCTACCACCACTGTCACCTCTGATAACCACTAATCTGTTCCCTGAGTATATGAATTGGCTTTTGTTTTATTTTGTTTGCTTATTTGCTTTTTTTTTTTTTTTTTTTTTAGATCCCACATGTGGGTGAAACCATACAGTATTTTTCTTTCTCTATGTGCCATAATTCACTTAGCATAATATCCTTAAGGTAAATCTATGAGGTTGTAAATGTCAGGATTTCATTTTTTTATGGCTGAGTAGTGTTTCATAGTATTTATACATACCACATTTTCTCTATCCATTCATCCATTGATGGACACATGTTTCCATATTTTGGCTTTTGTAAATAATGCTGCAGTGAACATACAGGGTGTATATATTAGTATCTTTGTGAATTAGTGTTTTTGTGTTCTTCAGATAAGCACCCAGAAGTGGAATAGCTGGGTCGTGTGGTACTTCTATAGTTTTTTTCTTTTTGAAAAATCTTCATACTGTTTTCCATAGTGGCTCCACAAATAAATAGTCTCACAAACAGTGTACTAGGGTTACCTTTTCTCCATATCATCACCAACACTTGTCATCTGTTGTCTTTTTAATAATAGTTATTTAAAGGTGTAAGGTTATATCTTATTCTGGTTTTGATTTGCATTTTCCTGATGATTAGATATTGAACATCTTTTCATGTACCAGCTACATGTACTGAGGTCAGTGGCGGCCCGGGAGGAGACACCCGGCGTCCGAGGTCAGGGCGGCAGCTGGGTGGAGCTACCCCGCATCCGAGGTCAGTGGCGGCCGGGAGGAGACACCCCGTGTCCGAGATCAGGGGCGGCCGGGAGGCGACACCCCGCGTCTGAGGTCAGGGCTGCGGCCGGGAGGAGCTGCCCCACTTCCGAGGCCAGTGGCGGCCGGAGGGAGACACCCCGCATCCGAGGTCAGGGGCAGTCGGGAGAAGCCACCTCGAGCTTGAGGCCAGGGGCGGTGACCCCGGGGAGCCACCACAAGCCCGAGGCCAGGGGTGGCAGCTGGGAGGGGCCACCCACGCCCGAGGCCAGGGCCGGCGGCCAGGAGGAGCAACCCAAGGATCAGCAGGAGGGCCTAGAGGATCTATCCCACGTTGAAGGTCAGGAACGGCCCCTCGTCCAAGGTAAGGAGCAGCGGCTGTGCTTTGCTGAAGCAGCCGTGAAGAGATACCCCACACCCAAGGTAAGAGAAACCCAAGTAAGATGATAGGTGGTGAAAGAGGGCATCAGAGGGCAGACATACTGAAACCATACTCACAGAAAACTAGTCAATCTAATCACACTAGGACCACAGCCTTGTCTAACTCAATGAAACCAAGCCATGCCTGCAGGGCAACCCAAGGCGGGCGGGTCATGGTGGAGAGGGCTGACAGAACTTGGTCCACTGGAGAAGGGAATGGCAAGCCACTTCAGTATTCTTGCCTTGAGAACCCCATGAACAGTATGAACAGTAAGAGGGCATCAGAGGGCAGACATACTGAAACCATACTCACAGAAAACTAGTCAATCTAATCACACTAGGACCACAGCCTTGTCTAACTCAATGAAACCAAGCCATGCCTGCAGGGCAACCCAAGACAGGCGGGTCATGGTGGAGAGGGCTGACAGAACGTGGTCCACTGGAGAAGGGAATGGCAAGCCACTTCAGTATTCTTGCCTTGAGAACCCCATGAACAGTATGAACAGGCAAAATGATAGGATATCAAAAGAGGAACTCCCCAGGTCAGTAGGTGCCCAATATGCTACTGGAGATCAGTGGAGCAATAAGTCCAGAAAGATAGAACATAAGAGAAAATATATTCTCCCAAATGAGAACTCTACTGAAATCATTGAATTAAGGGGAAAATAAATGTATAAATTTGCTCATGAAGCTAGGGAGTGTTGCTGAAATAAAGTATGCTGAGAACTTTTGAGTTCCATCATATTATTTCAACAGTGCTTACTGGCTACTTTACTTGAGCTTAAGTAATTTCTTCACGGAGCAAAAAATAAATGCTCTTTGATTTGGAAATAATTGCAATCTAGCCAAGAGAAGCTGGAGGGATCAGAGAAATTGAGCTTTAAGTCTTAGTCTTGTCAGTTTGTCCCTAAGGCTGTTGGGATCTCACCTGCAAGGCTGCCACTGCTGCTGGTGGGCATGGGCAAAACCAGGGTAAAGTGAACAGAAATCTGGCTTTAAGGAGGGGGTTGAACTTGGTCACTGTGTCTTAACCCAAGGATGTGGCAGACCTGACTTTCTTTCTGATAAATTGCTATGATAAAAAATAAAGAATTGCATATGTTACCCAGCATCATAATATACCAGGTAAGTTATTTGTAGATAGTTAGAGTTTGCAGCTGTGAGACCCACATACCTGGTGAATAAAGCCCATCCACAGAACAAGGGGATCATTCTGGGCAAGTTGGCCAGAACCTGCATAGAGCTCTAAGACTAGTAAGGAAAGACATTGTAAAGAAGGACACAAATTAAGTCCTGAGATTTGGCGGGAGGGTGAAGTTTGGGGGTGGGAAGAGATGTATACCTGAATTATAACATAAAGGGAGGACAGAAAAGATACTGTTTTTTTGAAAAAAATCACCATCACTGAGAGTGGATGTCATAATGAGATCTCCATTTTACTTTATTTACTTCACAAGCAACTCAAAGGCAGGTTGTTTGGACAACCCAGAGAGGTATAGAATGAAGAGCAGACATTCTGGAACTGGTTCTGTTCTCCAGAAGTAATAGTTTCATATTCCTCTGCTTACATAATAATGATTTAAGAAATACTCTAATTCTGCTTAGTAGATGGAGATTCAAGCATTGTGCATAAACTTAAAAAAATAACTAAGAGAAAAATAAAATCATCATCATCAGCATAATCATCATCATCACCACCGTCATCATCATCATCATAGTGTTAGTAACAAAAGGGAATGAGCTGGGAGAGAAAAGTGTCTGATTATTATTTTCATAGCAGTAGATCAGTAGATAAAATTTGGAATGTATAGACTGAGGTTTAGAGGTGAAATCCAATTATATGGCTATATGGAGTCATAACCTGGAAAACTATACATTAAAGAGTTGTAGATAAAGTTGTGTTTAGAAATCAAAGTGGAGAATGGAGTGAGGACAGGGGGAAGAAACCTGAATCAAGGCAGGAAGTCTGGTGAAAAGGAGGAGATCTTAATCTGTGACAGTGTAATATGGATCAAAGGTGGACATGGTTCAGCGTGAAATCAGAGGAATATAGTCTGGGGTGTTGAAACTAGAAAACCAGGGTGTTAACATGATGATCTACACAAATAATGATGTGGCTCAAGGTGTTAGGCAGACTAAAGGAAAGAAAAATAGACTCTGAGTCTCATATCAAATATGTTATGAGACATAAGGAAGATACTTATGTATGCATAGTCAAGTATGCAAGAAGACGCAGGAGAGCAAAGGAAAATTCAAAGCCAGTGTCATGTTGCTGAAAACAGGGACTAGGGACTGAAGATGGTGCCAACCTTCTCACTCATATCTCAGACAGGAGACAACTGCAGGTGACGATGCTTCCCTTTGAAAGTTACGGGAACACTGCTGTTTCTTGACTCATCTAGAGCAATAAAGTAGATGATTTTAAACTGTGGTGTATAGCATTTCTTAAAATCTTAGCTTTGGATGGAAGGGGAACTGGTTAAGTGCCTGGATGTAGGACCAGGGATGAGAGAGGGTAGGGCAGAGCTGAATTAATCTGAAGTGAGAGTGGAACACAGGGCAACATGTGATATGCTCAAATTAAGACACAGAAAACTTGACCTGTACTTAAGACATCATCCTGGTGCTTTGACAATGATGTTTTATACATATACACAAAAGTGTCACTCATAGTTAATTTTGAAAGTGAAAATGTCAGTCGCTTACTCGTTTCTGACCCTTTGCGACCCTTGGACTGCAGCCCACCAGGCTTCTCTGTCCATGGGATTCTCCAGGCAAGAATACTGGAGTGGGTTGCCATTACCTTCTCCAGGGGATCTTCCCGACCCAAGGATTGAACCTGGGTCTCCTGCATTGCAGGCAGATTCCTTACTGTCTAATTCACAGGGAAGCTCCATATTTAATTTTACTCATGGGTTATCCATTTAATAATTTCTTGATTTCTAAGTTCTTAATAATTTCAATATTGCAATTTTAAAGCTTAATTTCCCTAGAATTTAGGAGAGAGAGAGAAAGGACTCATGCATACAGATGGGCATGTTAACTACCCTATGAAAATAATTCTGTGATCTTTCAGACAGGTTCAGTTCAGTTCAGTTCAGTCACCCAGTCGTGTCTGACTCTTTGCAATCCCATGAATCGCAGCACGCCAGGCCTCCCTGTCCATCACCAGCTCCCAGAGTTCACTCAAACTCACGTCCATCGAGTCGGTGATGCCATCCAGCCATCTCATCCTCGGTCATCCCCTTCTCCTCCTGCCCCCAATCCCTCCCAGCATCAGAGTCTTTTCCATAGCATCTTTTAATTTCATGGCTGCAGTGATTTTGGAGCCCAAAAATATAAAAATAAAGTCTATTTCCCATGAAGTGATGGGACCAGTTGCCATGATCTTACTTTTAGACAGGTAGACAGACGTATTTTGCTAGGTATCTCAAAACACTTTTCTTGTTGTTCTGTAAATTAAGCAATAAAAATACTTAGATTTTTACTAACTTCAGTTACATTTTCTTTTCTCATTATGATTTAAATCTTTCCAAGTCTGAAGTTTATGGTTTTGGTGCCATTTAATTTACATGAGTGGAAAGAAAAATCTTAACAGTATTTTTTATAACTGGAGAAGCATATTTCTTCTATGCTCCCATAACTCACAAACAGCCAGACAGATTTTGCTTAAGCTTTCAAAAGAAATTCCATTTTAGACTAGACACTAATATGGAAAATCTGAAGCCAAATGATTCCACTACTTCAGGTCTTATAACTCAGAGAGAGAGACAGAAAAAGAGGAGATAGAGAAAGAGAGACCAAGAGAGAGACAGACAGAGAGAGACACAGAGAAACAGAGTGAGAAGGTAGAGTTAGGGGGAGGCAGACAGAGACAAAGAGAGGTCAAGTAATTTATGAATTAATTGGAATGCTTTTCTGAATTATTTGTCTAAAGTTTACATATGTATGTATATTTTAACATTTCCTTTCCAGTCCTATGAGACACTTACCATGCATACACGAGCACAATTTTCTTAAGACATTGTGCTTTTCATTTTAGTTGAATATTTTTGTTTCTGGAAAGTATGCAGGTTAACATTTCCTCTGAATTATACCATTTAGATGCAACTGCTTATAGCAGTATGAAGAAAAGCAGAAGATAAAACAGGGATATGTATTAGTTCAACATTAAACCTTTATAGAACGTGGGGGGTTGAGGGGAAGTGAAAAAGCGAAGACCAAACTCACCAGACACAATCCCTTCCATGAGTCGAGCTCCTGTGGACTTCAAAGGGTTTACTGCTCAAAATCCAGACACACAAGTCAGGGGAGGGAGTGAAAACCAGCCGACAATTGCCAGTCACAGAGTCTTGGCCAGTTTTAACTTGGAAGTTGTCCTCTCTGATTTTTTATCAGTGAAAAATGTCTGGAATGAAGGGAGACACTTCTAAAGTTTTTCACTTCTTTATTTTTTTGCAGACTAAAATAGGTTGGAAAAACTAGAATTTCATTAAACACCTCCCAATTATAATGTAGAGTGTTCATCTCTGTATTTTCTTCAGGGACTACTAAATTAAAAAAAAAATTTATAGGTACACTATATATCAAAATCATAGTATTTTAGGCTCCAAAGCTTCTGGCAATTACAGTGTAAAGTTAGCATGTTTTATAGGAGAAAGTATTCGCAGCTGCGTTTTCACTTTTGTTTTCACACTTTGTTCCTTCTTTCTGCCTAGGGTACAATCTGCTTCCCAACTGTGGTCTGCTTTCCACTGGGGAAACAGGATCCTCAGATGTCCTCACCCACTGCTTCCCTTGATTTTGAGCCAGTTACTTGACCACAGTAGGAGAAGAAAGGTGATTTTGACCTACAGGCCACAGGGAGGGTTAGTCTTGATGGAAATCATCCCCAAGGAAGTCCAGAACAACCAAGCCTGTGTTCTGTTTTTTTTTTTTCTTTGGAACACAAGTACTTATAGAAGGACCAAAGAAATCAAAATGATAAACCTGAGAAAACCTAAATAGACAACAAGAACAAACATTGCCATTGTCAAGAGGTTATCTTATTGACCATCACATTTGCCATACAAAACATGCTTGAGGGAATTTTTTTTTTGGAGTAATTTACCTAAATCACAGTTAAACATAAATGTGTCCCCTGTTTTTTATCAAAAATACTGCTCCCTGTGTGTTTTCAGGTCTGTGTTTGTGTGGAAAGTTCAGAATAACTTAAGGTGAGTCTGTGGTGATGGCATTTATAGAAACAATTGATCTCTCTTGCCTGTAAGCCTAATGGATTCATGCAAAGCCAATGAGAAGACAGAAGGAGATACATGTCTATGTTTTAGGAGGCCAAAACAGTTTCTTGGAGCATAATGGACTAGTTACTAGTTTAGCCTATAAATTGCAAGATAAACAGCTAATTTCATTTTTGTCCCTTGAATTTAGAGTTTTCTTCTCTAACCTGCAAACAGTGTAAAATACATATATATATATTTTGTTTGTTTGTTTGTTGTTGTAGAAAGAGCTCTAGCTGTTCCCTCTCCTTCTGTTGTGCTGATGGCTGTGGTGAGTACACACATCTGCCATATTGTTGTCATGTGGTCCACAGGCATCCATCATAGCAGCTGTTGTTGATCATTTCAAGTATCCTGGGCTGAATGGAATATAAGTGATCATTGCACAATGTGTATGAATCTGGGATTATGTTTTGTGACACTGGCTTATTATCAATATATTCTATGTTTTATTCCCAGTACTTCTGTGATGCTAAAATTTGCTTCCAAAAAAAGATTTGTTATCTAATGACTCCAACATTCAAGAATGCTGCAATGTTGCTGGTGTGACAGGTTAGTGCCAGAGAACTATTTTGCTATAAAACGGTTTTTGTGTATGGTGCCTACTTGAAATATATCACAATCTGTGTTTTATAAATACAGATTGTGTATATATATACACACACATAAATATAAACAAAAATATAAATTATATAAAATAAATAATATATTATACAATATATTGTATATATTATACATAATATAATAATATATGATATTATATAGCAACATATATGTAGTAAAATATGTAAAAGTATACAAAATAATTGAAGAAGGAAATGGCAACCCACTCCAGTATTCTTGCCAGGATAATCCCACAAAGAAAAGGAGCCTGGTGGGTAATAGTCCATGGTGTCGCAAAGAGTCAGACACAACTGAGCAACTGAAAACACACACATACAAAATACTATATTGAAGTTAGTACATTGGTAAGATTCTAGTGTTATGTAATAGGCCTAACACTGCTTTAATGCTATTTAAAAAGTCCCCCTCTCCCCACTCTCTCTCTCTCTCCCTGTCTCTCTCTTAGACCAGAGAGAACCATCCTAAGCTATTGGGTATCCCAAGTTCTGTGTGTGTTTTGTCACAGCTTTGTTTCTACAAAATCAATGGTTTTGAACATAGTTAAGAGTGTTTCAGGAGTTCACATTAAAATGGGAACGTATTGAAGACACAACCACACCCACCTATAGGGCTTATAAGTAGATTTGTTCAATTTATTTAGAACTAAAGAAAGCATTTAAGTGAAATCATGGGTTAAGTGGATGAATTAAAAAGATAGGAGATATTTTGGGATAATTATTAATTAAGGAAGGATTATTGGAAGTAATTATGTGCTTTTGTACATATAATTCTTTTCACCATTTATCTTTCTTTGACTGACATTATCACAATCAAACATTAATTTGTGAGAAAATCTTCCATAAACAGATATCCCCAGAACTTAAAATTTTTAACCCCTTGCCTTTTAGCCACATGTGGGAAAAAGAGATCCTTTATGAAAGGATGATGCCAGGTTTAATTTGTTTGCTACCAATTCTATAAGAATAACATATTTGAATCCATGTTATTGTTCAATTGCTAAGTTGTGTCTGACTCCTTGTGACCCCATGGACTGTAGCATACCAGGCTTCCTTGTCCTTCACTATCCCTTGGAGTTTTCTCAAACTCAGGTCCATTGAGTCGGTGATGTTATCCAACCAGCTCATCCTCTTTCACCCCCTTCTCCTCCTGCCCACAATCTTTCCCAGCATCAGGGTCTTTTTCAGTTAGTCAGCTCTTCATATCAGGTAGCCAAAGCACTGGAGCTTAAGCTTCAGCATCAGTCCTTCCAATTCATAGGAAATTCCTATCTTTGAAACTGTTGCTTCAGAACATGTTCATGAACAAAGTCCATGTAATTCTGAGTTCCCGTTTGTTTTCTCTAGCTCACACTCTTTTTTTGTGGTCTTGTCCAATCCTCTGTGTGCTAATAATTTGGATGTGTATTTCCAGCCCTAACTTTCCTATAAACTAACACCTTCATCTCACTATTTAGGAGACATTTTCCACTAGGATCTAGATGTAGCTCATCAAACTATTCTTCACCTAGCCCACAATTTCTATGGATTTCCCGTTTCTCAAAGGGAAAAAGCCTATTGTACAGTTTTCTTGGGCCAAACAATTTAGATTATTCTTTATTTATTTTTAAATCCCATCCAGTCCACCAGGAAGCCACATTGTCTCCTCCATGAAAATATACCCCGCAGCAAATCACTTCTCAGCCCTGGCATCCTGTTTCTCCATCTCTCCTAAGAAACATTGCAATGGCTTTCTAAAGAGACATTTTCCCTTTCACAGCAGTCAAAATATTAGAAAAGCATTCATTTAAAAACTTGAGTCAGATTGAGTCATGCCTCAGCTTATCACCTTGTAGCTTCCTCTTTTATCCTGTAAGTAGTAGCCAGAGTTTCCATCACAGACCATGGGCACCTGGATGCTGCATGAAACCCTTCTTCAATCCCTGTTTTTCTTTAAATATGCTGAGTGTGTTTCTGCCTCAGAACCTTTTCACTGCCTCTCCGTCTGTCTGAAATATTCTTTCTTCTATTATTGAATAGATGGGCTTACTCCTTCCTTTGTGTTTACACGTGTAAGATTTTCTCTGACTCCTGTACCCAATTCAGCTCCATCCCCACCACCTTACTTTGTGCTATCACTTGACATTAAACTCTCTGCAACATCTTTTTAACTACAATCTGTTGCCATAGTCTGTATTTCTTCACCAAAGTAAAAATTCCATGAGTCTGGATTTGTTTTGTTCTCCAATATAACTTCAGAGTCTAGAAGGGTGTGTAGACATTCAATAAATATTTGTTGATTTAAATTAAGTATACTGTTTTAATGGAATTCTCTGAGTAAGAATACTGGTGTGGGTAGCCATTCCATTCTCCAGGAGATTATCCCGACTCAGAGATTGAACCCAGGTCTCCTGTATTGAAGGCAGATTCTTTACTGTCTGAGCCACCGAGGAAGCCCTTACTGAATGCTAAGTGTATTCAAAAGATTGCTATAAGAAGAAGAAATAAATAGTTTTGTCAAGTTCTCATTTACAACAGAACAGATGTGGACTTTTTTCCACAATAAAGACAATAGTGGTCTTAATTCAATCAACACTCTTCTTGCTGGCAAAGGAAAGCTTTCTGTGCAGAAAGAAGAGGCAACTTGACCTCTAAAAATTCCTTCCCCTATCCCTCATAAACCAAAAAAGAAATGTATTTAAATAAAATGCACTTCAATTTAAAAGAAATGTATCACAGAAACACAAATTTTAGAATATGCTCAATTGAATTAAAATCTCCAATGAAAAAATGAGATTAAATGTTTTAAAATAGTGAGAAGAGTCAATATATTCCTATATGTTTTGCCTTTCCTATCAATGTAAGATAATTAATGATTTTTTATCAAATACACTATTTTAAATCTGGATCATAAATAAACACTTTCAGGTGAAGAATGAGAAAGAGGAATAAACATATTATAATATTATAAGGGCTCAACATTCAGAAAACGAAGATTGTGGCCTCTGGTCCCATCACTCCATGGGAAATAGATGGAGAAGTAGTGGAAACAGTGTCAGACTTTATTTTTGGGGGCTCCAAAATCACTGCTGATGGTGACTGCAGCCATGAAATTAAAAGACTCCTTGGAAGAAAAGTTATGAGCAACCTAGATAGCATATTCAAAAGCAGAGACATTATTTTGCCAACAAAGGTACATCTAGTTAAGGCTATGGTTTTTCCAGTGGTCATGTATGGATGTGAGAGTTGGACTGTGAAGAAAGCTGAGCGCCGAAGAATTGATGCTTTTGAACTGTGGTGTTGGAGAAGACTCTTGAGAGTCCCTTGGACTGCAAGGAGATCCAACCAGTCCATTCTGAAGGAGATCAGCCCTGGGCTTTCTTTGGAAGGAATGATGCTAAAGCTGAAACTCCAGTACTTTGGCCACCGCATGTGAAGAGCTGACTCATTGGAAAAGACTTTGATGCTGGGAGGGCTTGGGGGCAGGACGAGATGGGGACGACTGAGGATGAGATGGCTGGATGGCATCACTGACTCGATGGGCGCGAGTCTGAGTGAACTCCGTGAGTTGGTGATGGACAGGGAGGCCTGGCGTGCTGCAATTCATGGGGTCGCAAAGAGTCGGACACGACTGAGTGACTGAACTGAACTGAAGATAAGTATGTTTTAAAAGTTTTATATTTTATCACCAAAATATATGGATTTTGCCCCTCATGTCTCTGCAATGATAACTTCTGAGGAAAATCCAGGAATAAAATAACTCTGAGGTGTGAGGTCACAATAACCCGATTTAGTGCAGAAGGTGAATAATAGAAGACATTTTTTGACACTCTGAATTCTGTTTTTTGGATCAGATAGATACTTTCCTTTTCAGACACCTTCCTATGCATGCTGTGGGGTATTTTGGATTTTGCTGCAGATGATGTAATCATGGCAAGTTACCTATTGGTGCATCCAGAATACAACTGACTGACAGGAAGAGATTTACTATGTGATTGCAATTATTCACCACATCTGCATGAAATTAAAGGTCCCAGATTGCTCTGATGATCCATGTAAGATCAGTCTTTCTGAGTGTAGAAAGTGGCAGAGTTAAGAGGTTTTAAGAACATGTAAAAATGATCCTGATGACTTCTAGGGAGTGAAGACATAGTCTCAGAAGTGAAGGAGCCTGAGGACCTGGATCCAGGGTTCATCCACATAACCTCCTAATGACTGCCTGGATAGCTTCCCTTCCGAGTTGCTGCTGCTTCATGTCAAAATAGGGACAATAATCATTATCTTGCTTAACTACAGGTTGTGGTGAATATTAAAAAGCATCATAAAATATTTGGTAGGTGCTGAGAAGCATTTGTACATTTTTATATGAGTAAGAGTTCACAGCAGACAGTAATATGGAGATTACTGGATGTTCTGGAGCTTACTGGAGATTATTGGAGTTCACAGGATGGAGAAATACCAAAATTTCAAGTTCAATGATAAAGCCAATACAGAACTGACATGTGCAAAAGCAACACAGACAAACCATTTCTAGCTGGAAACAAAGCAATCCTGGTCAAATGAGCTTGCTTCAAGCCAGTCAAGGGAAATTCATTTCAGAATGTGTTCTGTATGGGAAGTCTGCTGTCTTGGCTGGGGTTCCCCAAAGAAGACCTTAGATGAGGCTTCCCATACTAGTTACCCATTGGGGAAAATTCCCTGACAATTGTGGAGGCATTGGGTATGTAAGATGCAAGGGAAAGAGGGGAGGCAAAACTGTGCCATCAAATCAAGACCCACAAGGTTAACTGCCCTGAAGCCAACAGCAGAGGTTTGAGACCCGCAGGTCACATGTGGGACTTGGGGAGCAGGGGAGTGAGACAGCGGTGCTGTTAAGGTGCACCTCAAGGGGACATACTGCACACAAGTCTGAGCAACTGAAGTCAGACCCCACTGATGATTTTGTAGCATGGTTGTAGAGATGAATGGACGTTGTTGACTCCTCATCCACAGAGCCCTCCATACAGTCTGCAGAATGTTATGAGTCACACTCTAGGGGAGGGTCCAAAGGGTACCTGGAAAAACTCAGCATGTGGCAAGGAGGATGAAATTAGAGAAGGATTCATAACAAACAAGGCTGAGTATTATGGTACTACCTCCAGGGCTTTACCTGGATCCTGGCATGTATTACTGAAGAGATAGCAAAGCAGGGAATAACCTTATAGTGCTCTCTTGGTTTCAAATTCTGACTCCATCATCCATCCTTGTGTGACCCTGGTCAAATGCGCTAACCTCTCTGTGCATCTGTGTTCTCATAATGCCATGGAGATGACTCCCCCTAACTAGTTTGTTTTCTTGTGAAGATTGAGTGACACAATGCATTGGAAAAAAAAAAAAACAGAACACCTTAGAAGACTGTCAGGAAGTTTATGTCTATTTCTAATGAATATTCAACATATATAAACAATCTTCACTTTTTTGATTCTGTGTTTATGAAGAATCCTGAGTATTCAATGGATTTTTCATCTGCATCTGCAAAGAGGAGGAAAGCAGACTGGTGAAAGGATGCAAAAGGTTTCATCTCCCAGCATCTTTCCTGCTCTAAATTGAACTTTTTTTTTTTTTACAGACCTATAGCAAACTAAAAAAAAATGCATATATATATATATAGATATAGTTTAACATCTTTACTGAAATCTGCAGCATGATATGTCTGGGATTTGAAGAACAATTTATTGTTTGGTGTTTGCACTGGAATGGCCTGGAACAATACTGAATAACTATATAAATATTCTTTTTCAGGTTATTTTCCTTTATAGATTATTATAAGACACTGAATATATTTTCCTTTGCTGTACAGTAGGTCCTGGTTGGTTATCTGTCTTATATACAGTAGAGTGTATATATTAATCCCAAACTTCTAAGTTATCCCCCTACCCTTTTCCTCTTTGGGACCATAAGTTTGTTTTCTCTCTGGGCCTAGTTTTGGTTCATTCATATTATCTTTTAAGATTTTACCTATAAGTGATGTCATATGATATTTGTCTTTCTCTTTATGACTTATTTCACTTAGTATAATAATCTCTAGGTCTATCCATGTTGCTTTAAATGCCAGTATTTCATTTTTTTTATGGCTGAGTAATATGCCATTGTGTACATGTACCACATCCTCTTTATCCATTCATCTGACATAGAATTAGAATTCCAAGTTAAGTTTGCTTTTACTGAAATTCACTCACCACCTTTCCTCTCTGGTATTTTTCACTGGGTAGGATTTTTTCATGTCTTTCTTTGTAACTTCTTTACAGATTATACAGCAGGAAACAAATCTTTTAGAAAATGAGTTTCCTGACTTTTCCACTAGGTATTTTCACAGAATTTACTTTGATTAAGATTTTATTGTTAATCGGATTTTTATCTTTCAAATATGCATCTTTGACCTTGAGTTATAAAGTTGTCTTAAAAGAGCATCACCACCATTTCTAAGAAATACATCTGTGATTGCTTTTAGGTAAATGAGAAAGAGAAAGCATGTCAGAATAAGATCCTGATTCTTATTCTCTTCAAAAATATTCAGAGGTGAGAGGCAGTGCACAGCTCTAATGTCAGAATAATGATTTCATGCATATTCATAAAATCATTTCAAAAATCCTCTCAAAAAGCCTACAGTGTCTCCAGGAGTAGACCAGGCCTTCAAAATATATTGAATTATAGGGGGAAGAGTAGGGAGATAGTAAAAGGCAGTAGAAATTCTAAAGCACAGATGTTAGAGAAAGTTCAGGGTAGAGCCTCAGGAAAATGTGGGTTTCCTGGTTGTCTCTTTTTATTCTTTACCTTTTAAGGTGAAGTTACTCTTTACCTTTTTCTGCCAAAGAGACCTTTTTAAGTTTATTTGACTCAGCAACATTCTTTTTCAAACTTCTCAGAAACCCAGTAAGTGGTGAGCTCAGTGGTACACAGCTGACTCACAGTATAATTTAAAAACCCATTAGTCTTAACCTTGATCTATTTTGGCATTTCCTCCAATTCTTTTCTGAGGATGTGGTGAGTGTTTGCCATTTCGAGATCCCAACCTCTCATCCCATGTTTGTGGCAATGGTACCTCATCTTGCCTAGGATGAATGACTCCTCGTCACCACCGCATGCTATGAATCGCTTGCGTTTATGTAATCCCCTTGAATATCTGCATTACACTTGGTTATAAATTATGCCCTTGAGGTAAACTTACTCTTTTTGTCCCATTTGTACATTTAACATTAAGTACCTTGGAGAAAAGAGTAATCTGAAGTCCTCTCACTCCTTTTATTTGTGGTGGGAGTGTGCCTGGGAGAAAGAAAAAGAGGTGGGTGATACTCTCTGATCTCTTAGTCAACTTGACCTCTGGGTCATAGGCTAATGTTATTTGCTAGGAAGAAAAACCCTTAACTCTGAGGCGCTATTCATAGGATATCCTTAGGTAAGGATGTCCTAGAAAAGTAAAATCCAAGATCTGCCTCCTGAGAAATGTAGGTGATTCCACTCCCTGGAGTTTGTTCATATGTTAAATGTTCTAGCTGTATGAGCCAGCCCAAGAAACCCAGATGGAGAATGTATCTATTCTGATCCAGAGTCTAGGGATCTGCCACTGATGGCTCAGGTGCCTTGCTGTTTTGTCTGAACCACATGCTTGCCTGCCTCCTTGGAATTACTTAGGAAAGCTTGATACCAGATAACGTCTCTGATTCCTGTGAGTTGGGTTTGACAAGCAGTTCTGTGAATTAGTTCAAAGACCTAAATTGGTAATGAAAAGTTTGACTGCATCACTACAGATACCAGCAAACATGGTGTACAGAGGAGTTCAGCTCAGGTCTCTCTTAGAGTCTTGTGTGAGTGATGGAGCACGTTTCCTCTGTGTCTCCTAAGAGCACGACTGATTAATATGAATGGCTTCTGCTCCTACCTTTCAAATGTACAATGTGTAGAACAGCTTGTAAAAGTGGGATTATGATGGCCACATTGTTGAATGAGGCATAAAGCTCACCAACAAGACCATCATGGCAAGTAGGATACCACTACTTTCCAAAGTGATATGCTGGTCCACCAATACAAGACTTGAGAAAGAGGTGAAGATACCTGGCTTGGGACTCTGACCCTCCATTGATTTAGAGGATGTGAAGTTGGAACTGAAAGTCTGGGGATGTTGGAAACCAAGTCTTTCTTTGGAGAACACTGGGTTCTATAAATTCCCATGGGAAGGAAACATGTCTCCCTCATCTCAAGCCTAGAGTGAAGGCTTCACAGGATTAGTCAGGACATACCTGAGGCTGCAGAGGATGGCGGGGGTTGGGGAGTGGGACTTGCTGAGTGCTCAGAAGCTGCATTTTCATCTACACCAGAAAGGCTCTGTAGACCAGACATAGCCCATGTGGAGAGAGAGCTGGCTTGCCACCACCTACATCTTCTGAAGGGTTAACCACTTGTGATGCTGAGAAGAAATCAGTAACAGCTCAGTGCTCAGGAAAGTACAACTTCCCATTACTTTAACTCTTCTCCTTGCTAACTAAGTTGCTCCTGAATTCTCCTGTGTTCCTGCCCTTTCCCCCAAAACAGCAGAAGTCAGAAGCAACAGACACGCTGCAGCTGGAATTGGGGAGAAGCCAGCCTAGAATAAAGAAAAATGAAGTTCACTCAAACTTTCTCTCCTGCAGGTGGCTCATATGAAGGGGGGAATATTCTGGGAAGGGGAAAATTTTAACCCTAAATTAAACTCTGAGTTTTTTTTTTTTTAATGGTATGAATCTTACTCTATGAATTAGTGAAATGGAATCAAAGTACAACAGCAACTAGGAGTGACCAGAGGACATTCACATTTGCTGAGGATGACCTGCCCATGTGTCAGCCAGGCCATGTTCCTGAAAATGGAGGAGCAGTGCTGTTAGTGGCAAAGGAGTTGTCTGAACTTAATATGCTTTTTTCCCCCCCTTATTGTCACCAATCAACATATACTTGTTATCTATTTCTTTCTATAATTTTGGCAACATTGTCCACTGTAAGAAAAGACAAATGAAATGTAAATGTACACACGTGGTAGGGAGGTAGGTAGAGCTAACTGTTATAGCTGAAGGGCTCAAGGTCATGTCCTGTCCCAGGAAGTTCAGTGCAATGACCAGCAGACATGGGCTATAAACTTCTGAATCCTCCTGCCCCGTGGGGAGATCCCAGAGGGGCCGTCTGGGCCTTAGCGCTCCTCAGGATCTGATGGAAGACTTTGCTGGAACTGCAGGGTCCCACCACCTCCTTCAGCCCCTCCTTCTTACTTCCTTGGAGTCTAACAGGTGTTGATCACAATGGCCTGTCCTCATGTCCCTCCTATATCCTGAATTCTATCTTTCACTCAGAATCTGCTGCCCAGGAACATGGACCATGACTGTTATCATCCTGATGTTTGCCGCAAGTTCAAGAAACTCACAAAGAAGCAGGAGCCGGGTTGACTCTTAGATGTGTTAAATAACAATTTGTCTAGTTTTTAAGGATTATATTTATTTTCCTAAATGCTTCCTTAAAGTTCATGGAAAAAACACATATTATGACGTTGTCATAAATTATTTTATGAGAAAGTATTTCAGAGGAAAATTAATACCAATGTCATATGAAATAAAAACATTTTTACTTTTATTGCCTTAAAAATACATAATCATACATGATATCTTCCTGGGTATATACATTATTTGGGAAGGGGAAAATTTTAACCCTAAATTAAACTCTGAGTTTTTTTTTTTTTAATGGTATGAATCTTACTCTATGAATTAGTGAAATGGAATCAAAGTACAACAGCAACTAGGAGTGACCAGAGGACATTCACATTTGCTGAGGATGACCTGCCCATGTGTCAGCCAGGCCATGTTCCTGAAAATGGAGGAGCAGTGCTGTTAGTGGCAAAGGAGTTGTCTGAACTTAATATGCTTTTTTCCCCCCCTTATTGTCACCAATCAACATATACTTGTTATCTATTTCTTTCTATAATTTTGGCAACATTGTCCACTGTAAGAAAAGACAAATGAAATGTAAATGTACACACGTGGTAGGGAGGTAGGTAGAGCTAACTGTTATAGCTGAAGGGCTCAAGGTCATGTCCTGTCCCAGGAAGTTCAGTGCAATGACCAGCAGACATGGGCTATAAACTTCTGAATCCTCCTGCCCCGTGGGGAGATCCCAGAGGGGCCGTCTGGGCCTTAGCGCTCCTCAGGATCTGATGGAAGACTTTGCTGGAACTGCAGGGTCCCACCACCTCCTTCAGCCCCTCCTTCTTACTTCCTTGGAGTCTAACAGGTGTTGATCACAATGGCCTGTCCTCATGTCCCTCCTATATCCTGAATTCTATCTTTCACTCAGAATCTGCTGCCCAGGAACATGGACCATGACTGTTATCATCCTGATGTTTGCCGCAAGTTCAAGAAACTCACAAAGAAGCAGGAGCCGGGTTGACTCTTAGATGTGTTAAATAACAATTTGTCTAGTTTTTAAGGATTATATTTATTTTCCTAAATGCTTCCTTAAAGTTCATGGAAAAAACACATATTATGACGTAGTCATAAATTATTTTATGAGAAAGTATTTCAGAGGAAAATTAATACCAATGTCATATGAAATAAAAACATTTTTACTTTTATTGCCTTAAAAATACATAATCATACATGATATCTTCCTGGGTATATACATTATTTTGTTTCTTTTAGCCAGAATCGTGTTGTCCTCAACTCTGTCTGAAGAAAGAAAGCTTGCAAGGAAAAAAAAAAAAAAAACACACCTGATTTACCCGAAGCTACAAATAACAGAAAGTTAATAGAAAAATTGTCCAGATAATTTTCCAAGGGTATATCAGTTACAAATACTATTCTGCTGTTTCTACAGCAGCAAAGACAGTAGAGTAACCCAGTTTTCCTGACAAAGGCAGAAAATAGTTTTCGTGTTGAGCTGTATTGATTTCTGAAACACTAGCAGCCCCTGAACTGAGAACCATAACAGAATTAAGGAAAGATGTTTCCATCCTGGAGACCAGACATTTGGAGAGCAGCCACGGTGAGCGTCAAATGCGAACCTGGCCGATAGCTTTACTCCTTATTGCATTCCTGATGGTTTCTGATGCTCATCAGTTCATGAGTCATGACTGACTGTGTATTTGCCCATCTGCAGGCACTGCTTCTGAGGGAAAGGTCTCCGGGGACCCATGCTGCTTTCTTTTGAACACATCAATGTGTGTGTGGAGGGGGGACACATCAGCCCCAGAAGCTGCAGAAGCAGGGGTGAAGCAGCGGCTCTGGTTCTACCTGCCCAGTCAAGGGCTGGAGTCATACGGAGAGAGTTCGAGGTGGGGCCGTTGGTCACTCCAGGATTGCATCATGAGCCCTGATGATCTTGAGAGCTTCCTAGGAAGCAGCATGGAATTGGGGTTAAGGTTATAGTTTGGTTAGGGCTTCCCTGGTGGCTCAGAAAGTAAAGAATCTGCCTACAATGTAGGAGATGCCGTGTTCGATCCCTGGGTCAGCAAGATTCCCTGGAGGAGGGAATGGAAACCTACTCCAGTATTCTTGCCTGGAGTATCCCCATGGACAGAGGAGCCTGGTGGCTCCGGTCCACGGGTCCCAAAGAGTCAGACACGACTAAGTGACTAACACTTTCACTTTGTTACAGTTACGGTTAGGGTTCTGCAAAGGACACAGGATGTGGGGTCAGCAGCCCTGGGTTTCAGTCTTGGCTCACTCCCGTCCAAGATGTCAAGTTGGGCAAGTCATGTAAGTGCTCCACCCTCAGGGTTTATTTCGGCAGATGAGAGCCAGTGCTATAAACCTGGTGTTGCAATGAGTGGACATGTCAAGGACAGTGGGAGTTTTATGTGAGATCATCTTGTTTTAAGTGCTCTATTAAATTTAACTTTGAACTCTGTAGAATTAAAAAAGGCTTCAGAAGAGACTCCTTCTCTAGGGCAGGCCGAGAACCATTCCATATTTCTTCCCTGGCCTTCCTTCCTCAACTTCTTAAAACACCCTGCCTCCAGTGTATGTCTCTGTTTTTCAGTCTCCACACAACTTGCACTGAGTTTGGCTCCATTCCCCTGTTAAAGGCATCTCAGGAAGGCAGTTCCCTAGACACGGTGGTGGATATTTTCATTGTGCATCTTCCCTCACCTTGGAGGGCACCTGCACATCCCAGGCAGCCCTTCCTTCTAGAAACACCCTTTCCTGGGCTTCCTGGACACAGGTCCAGCTTTCTGTCTCTGGAAGAATCCCTTTAGGAAGGCGACTTCCTCCTTCCTCTGATCTTTGTATGTTACACTTTAAGGCTTCCTTCCTGGTCTTTTCTTTTTTTACCCTCTATTCTCTTCCCACACATAAACTGTGTCCATGCTCACAGTTCCACATACCTCTATGCCACTAATGACTCCCAGAGGTATATCGGGCTACTGGAGCCAACTGTTTTCTAAATATCTCATTTTTAGGCAATTCAAGCTCAACATGCCTTAAAAAATTATGATATTTTTCCCTAAAATCTGGTTTTATCCCAGGGTTTCACATCTTTTTCTTTGTTCAATATCATTATATTAATTACCACATATTAATGTTCATCCTATATTATTAACTTTATAATAATTTGATTATACTAGTATTAACCATGTTAATGTATAATAATAATATTATATTATTACCTATTATTATCCAATCCCGAGAGGTAGAAGCTGGGGAAGAAACTAGCATTCCCAACTCTCTCTCCCCACCTTAAATTTCCAGTCTCTCGGCCAACACAACTCTTAAATCATATATACTTCTCCATCTTCATGTTGTTCTCTTGATCTAAGTGACAGTCCCCACTGTTGAGATAACTGTTTCCTTTTCCCTTCAGTGCATTTGACAGCCAGATTGATTTGTTAAACAAAATCTGATTATGTCCTTTTCCTGTTCAAACCACTCACGGATTGTTAGCTTTCAGGGGAGGTGAAGGCTTTTCAATTTTATGGCTCTAAGACCGGTTTACGATGCAGTCTGACCTTCCTGTCCCTCAGGAGCTTTTTTACGGATTGATCTTCATCTTTCCCTCCACCCTCTGGCTCTCTTTCTGTTATTGAAATTCACCAGGGAATTTTTTGCTTTTTTTGACCAGCACCGCACACTTAGTCCTTCAGATCCTTCATCCTCTTAACTCACCTTGCTAACATGGTACAAACAAGACTTTCAGGGTGAGACTTGGTTGCCCCCCACTCTGCCTTGAGAGGCTCCTCCTGGGTCCGCGGGGCTGTTCTTCCCCTTTGGGCACTTGCTGCTGTGTGATGTCACACTGATGTCACTGTGTGGTTATCCTGTTCTCCCAACTCATCTGTCCGCTCCGCTAAGAATGGTAATATATACCTTTTTGTTCATAATTCTATGCTGAATGCCTATCATAGTTCCTGGTATGTAGAAAAACGGTAAGTAAGCGTAACTGCGGGAATAAGTGCATGATTTTGAAGATGTTTACTTTTACAGGTTAACATTTTACATATATTTAGAAATCACAAAGGTCTTTTAGTGGCCCATGATAATTACAGGCTGTCCCCTCTCCCAGAAGGCCTTGCAGTGGATCACAATTCACTCTGCTCTGCCTCCAGCAGGCTCAGCACCTGGAGCCACATGTATTTAGACATTATCTTTAGATAATCCTTTCCTTCTTTATTAAGACCCTGACCTTGCAGAAAGTGTTTCGTTATTTCAGAGTATGGAACAAGTGTCCTTGCTTCAGGAAAGAATCAGGGCCCTTTCATTCCAGTGTTCATGTTTCAAATACTCAACGTTCAAGCTTCAGTGTTAATCTGATCTGCCTGTATCCTCCTCTCTCCCTTCACTCTCTTCTTCCCAACAAACAGTTTTCTCTCTGCCCCCATTCATAGGTATTTTGATGGAAAACTTTCATTGATTCACATTTTTTTCATAGAAGTTTTCAGGCTCTTGCCACCTTATTACCTAGTGACCTTCTTGGATCACTTTCTTACAAGCCCAGCTTACATATTTGGTCCATGATTTAAAAGAGTCCCCACCACGAGTTCAAATCAGCTGCTGCTTCATCTTCATGCCACCTTCCTGATGTAACCTTAGCATCTATATTACTGTGATCATTACTTGTGAGGATCCAGAAGGACACTTGGAAGCATCTCAGCCCAAGGCTGGATCTCAGCGTGGCTGGGAAATACCTGTGTGTGGCCATACTGACACCCTTTGCCTGCAAAGCTTGCCCTCCATCCTGCCCTCAAAAACTGAGAAGGTCACTCTTCTTCACAAAGGGAAAAACATCTAAACTTGATTAGATTTTCCACATTAAACACAAAGAGCTCTGCCTGGGGTCTTTGTCCATTTCTAATGTTTCGTTTTCTTGCTCTGCCCTCTGTCAGGGAAGTGCCTATATTTGAATGGACTGTCCATTTCATTTTCTCTTCCCAACCAGCTACAATCTGACTTCTGCAATTTTATTTTCCAGTGGAGGTCACTTGTATTCCCCTAATTGATGACTTCTGTAATATAGATATAGATATTGACCTCTGAAATATTTTAACACCTACTCCAATGTTCTTTTTTTGAATCTCTCCCTTCACCTGACATCTTTGACATCAATTTTCTACTAATTTTCTTTTAAACTCTCAGCTGCTCTGTCTTCTAAGCCTGTCTCTTCTACCTTTTTTTTTTCTTTTTAATTGAAGCCAAGAATTTGTATATTTATTTATTTATTTTATTGTACTAATAGTTGATTTACAATGTTATGTAGTTTCAGGGATATAGCAAAATGATTCAGTTATACATACATACATATATGTGTGTGCATATATTTATTCATATCCTTTTCCCTTATAGGCTGTTACATAACACTGAAGAGAGCTCCCTGTGCTACACAGTAGGTCCTTGTTAGTTATCTATTTTAATTATAGCAGTGTGTACATGTCTATCGCAAGCTCCCAGTTTATCTCCCCACCTTTTCCCTTTGATAACCATAAGTCTTTTTTTCCCCCCAAAGTCCATGAGTCTATTTCTAGTTTGTAAATAAAATCATTTGCATAATTTTTTTCAATTCCACATATGTAATATCATATGATATTTGTCTCTCTCTGTCTGACTTCAGTTAATAGGATAATTTCCAGGTCCATCCATGTTGCTGTAAATGGCATTATTTCATCCTTTTTATGACTGAGTAATATTCTGTTGCAGTTATATATGTGTGTGTGTGTATGCATATTTTCTGTTGATGGACACTTAGGTTGATACCATGTCTTGGCTACTGTAAATAATGCAGCAATGAACTTTGGGGTGCATGCATTTTTTTGAATTATGATTTTAGCCTGATATATGCCCAGACGGATGGATGGATGGATGATACGGTAGTTCTATTTTTAGTTTTCTGAGGAACTTCCACACTGTTCTCTGCCCCAATTTATATTCCCACCAACAGTGTAGGAGGAGTCCTTTCTCTCTACCTGCTCCAGCATGTCTTATCTTCTACTTTTAAAACGTGGGATTGGTATTGCTCATTGTCAGCTGTCCTGTGGTCTTACAGAATCCTGCACTTTCCTCCCCTGTGTCTGGTGTTTGACCACTTGCACCTGTGGCTCTGCAGTGTGTCTAATGAGGCTTGCTCTTCTGGGAAGGTTTTCTGCCCAGAAAGTATTCTCTACAAGAATACTGGTGCTCCCACATCTTTGCTGAATGCTCTGCTGCTGCTGCTGCTGTGAAGTTGCTTCAGTCGTGTCCGACTCTGTGCGACCCCATAGACGGCAGCCCGCCAGGCTCCGCCGTTCCTGGGATTCTCCAGGCAAGAACACTGGAGTGGGTTGTCATTTCCTTCTCCAATGCATGAAAGTGAAAAGTGGAAGTGAAGTCGCTCAGTCCTGTCCGGCTGGTCACGACACCATGGAATACAGCCTACCAGGCTCCTCCGCCCATGGGATTTTCCAGGCAAGAGTAGTGGAGTGGGTTGCCATTGCCTGCCATTTCTCTGAGCAGGTCATATTTGAAATGGGTTATTTTATTTATCTTTTTAGCACCATTGGGCAGCTTAAGTCTCCAGAACCCAGACAACAGCTTTTCTAATGTTTCTTTAATAACTGAGGGTACAAGACATGAGTGGCGCAGTGGAAAAGAATCTGCCTGCTAATGCAGGAGGGCTTCTCTGATGGGTTAGCTGGTAAAGAATCCACCTGCAATGCCGGAGACAAAGGATACGCAGGCTCGACCTCTGGGTGAGGAAGATCCTGTGGCGTAGGAAGTGGCTACCCACTCCAGTATTCTTGTCTGAGACGTTCCATATAGAGAGGAGCCTGGCAGGCTACAGTCCATGGGGTTGCACAGAGTAGGTCACGACTGAGTGACTGAGCATGTGCACACACACAAGAGACACCCTGTGGCGGCTGCTGCTGCTGCTAAGTCGTTTCAGTCGTGTCCGACTCTGTGCGACCCCATAGACGGCAGCCCACCAGGCTCCCCCGTCCCTGGGATTCTCCAGGCAAGAACACTGGAGTGGGTTGCCATTTCCTTCTCCAATGCAGGAAAGTGAAAAGTGAAAGGGAAGTTGCTCAGTCGTGTCCGACTGTTCGCGACCCCATGGACTACAGCCTACCAGGCTCTTCTATCCATGGGATTTTCCAGGCAAGAGTACTGGAGTGGGGCGCCTAGACTTTGCCAATCTGACTATTTCTCCAAGCCCATGACTCAGAGTAGCAGGATCCTCTGGCAGTGGTGTGTGGGGGAAGGAGTGGGTAAGGATATCCTTTCCGGATGCTTGTGCAGGAGTTCAGACCGCAGCACAGAGGTCTGGCTCTTCAACCAGAGTTTGGTTGTTTGTGGACAGGTCTGCCCTGGGAGCAGCAGCTTTGTCTCAAGTGGAACTTTTACTCCAGTCAGTCTGGGGCCCTTGAGCTTGTGGTTTGCAATGCTGATGCCAAGCCTACCGGGAAGAGTGAGAGGCTAATAGCTTTTAGTGGGTCCCTTTTCTGCTCAAATAGCGAAAGTGGTTTTGCTGCAGGAAGTTGCCCTTACTCCCTGATTAGATGCTTCCTGTCTTGCTCCTCAAGCCTAGAATAACATCCTCTAAAGCAGTCAACGAAAGGGGAAGAGAGATTCTCCCAATGACATTATTTCCCTAAAACCGCCTTGAAATCTTTAGCTCTAGAGTCAGAATCAGTGCCCTGGGGTAGCTGTGGAGGTCTTTAGAGAATAAATCGGGAGTGACAAGGCTTGCACACCTAAGGGTTGTGCAGCATTGTCAATTTATATAACAAGAGCCTAGGGGTGATGTGTGGGACAGGTTCTGTGCCTATTAGGTCAAGAGAGAAGCTTAATGTTAAACCAGGTTAAGTTTCCTGATAGAGGCTCACATACCAGCATTGGGAGTGGTTCTGTTTGTACCATTCATTGATTGAAGTCTTGACTTGGTCACCAATGCCAAAATAATTCCATGTGCCAAAAATACCTGGCATCTCCTAGACTGGGGGTCAGCAATTGGTGGCTCTGGCAGCCCAATTTGATCACTGGCTTGTCTTTGAGTTTTATTTATATATGTACTTTATAGCTCCTGAGCTAAGATTGGTTTGTATGTTTTAATTTGATTAATTTATTTTACTGAAGTGTAGTTGACTTAAAATGTTGTGCTAGTTTCCGCTGTACTGCAAAGTCATTCAGATATGTATATATATATCTTTACTCTTATAGGTTATTACAAATTACTGAGTATATTTCCCTGTACTATACAGTGGTATCAGTTTAAATGGTTATATAAATATCCATGTTTTATCCTTAATTTTGTTTTGTAGTCTAAAATGTTTACTATCTTGCCTTTTAAGAAAAAGTTTCCTGATCCCTTATCTAGGATCCAAAGGAGGAATCCCAAATTCATGGCAATGGAGAAGATGGACTGGCTGAGTTCTCCACAACTTACTTACTTCCTGCTCTGATTTGTACCCCAACAGGACTTGCTTCCTGTTACCAACATCTGTGGCTGGTATGTAAATGGGGCAGGAGGGACTGAGTCCAGAATAGAGGGTGTACCATGAGAAGGTCCAAGGATAAAAATTAGTAGAACATTATAGCATGAAGGTAGGACCTCTTCACTCTGATCCATGAGAATGAAGGTCTGGGTTGTCTCACTGGGGAAAGAACCCGAATTTACTGAGTAGCCAGCTGAGGACAAAGTGGCTCAGAGAAAGAAAGAGACAGGTATGAAAGTCTGAGTGCAGCCTTTTGACCACTTGCAGCATCTACTGTTTCCTTCTTTTATGTGTCATGTATGCACCTAAATATTCTAACATCTTCCTCTTGACCTGTCTATTTTATATGTTTGGGCAGAGGTTGATAGTGAGAAACATTACATCTTGACTTGAGTTTATAGAGTATCAAGCAATAAGAGAGGATCATGGTGGAACTAGAGAGAAAAAGCATGGTTCAGAGATTCCAGACTTGACCCTATTTGATGTGATTTTGTACTCTCTCCTTTTGTGGTGTGTGGCTCTGGCAGCCCAATTTGATCACTGGCTTGTCTTTGAGTTTTATTTATATATGTACTTTATAGCTCCTGAGCTAAGATTGGTTTGTATGTTTTAATTTGATTAATTTATTTTACTGAAGTGTAGTTGACTTAAAATGTTGTGCTAGTTTCCGCTGTACTGCAAAGTCATTCAGATATGTATATATATATCTTTACTCTTATAGGTTATTACAAATTACTGAGTATATTTCCCTGTACTATACAGTGGTATCAGTTTAAATGGTTATATAAATATCCATGTTTTATCCTTAATTTTGTTTTGTAGTCTAAAATGTTTACTATCTTGCCTTTTAAGAAAAAGTTTCCTGATCCCTTATCTAGGATCCAAAGGAGGAATCCCAAATTCATGGCAATGGAGAAGATGGACTGGCTGAGTTCTCCACAACTTACTTACTTCCTGCTCTGATTTGTACCCCAACAGGACTTGCTTCCTGTTACCAACATCTGTGGCTGGTATGTAAATGGGGCAGGAGGGACTGAGTCCAGAATAGAGGGTGTACCATGAGAAGGTCCAAGGATAAAAATTAGTAGAACATTATAGCATGAAGGTAGGACCTCTTCACTCTGATCCATGAGAATGAAGGTCTGGGTTGTCTCACTGGGGAAAGAACCCGAATTTACTGAGTAGCCAGCTGAGGACAAAGTGGCTCAGAGAAAGAAAGAGACAGGTATGAAAGTCTGAGTGCAGCCTTTTGACCACTTGCAGCATCTACTGTTTCCTTCTTTTATGTGTCATGTATGCACCTAAATATTCTAACATCTTCCTCTTGACCTGTCTATTTTATATGTTTGGGCAGAGGTTGATAGTGAGAAACATTACATCTTGACTTGAGTTTATAGAGTATCAAGCAATAAGAGAGGATCATGGTGGAACTAGAGAGAAAAAGCATGGTTCAGAGATTCCAGACTTGACCCTATTTGATGTGATTTTGTACTCTCTCCTTTTGTGGTGGGTGTGTGGTAGTTATTTGCAGAGTGATGCTCCCCCCTCCCCCCACGCACATTTAAGAATACTGACTCTTCTATGGCATCTCAGCTATCAACTTTTGCAGTGTAGGCAACCAGGCCCAAAACTTGGGGTCTTAAAAGAACAATCATTTCTTAGCTCACTGTTCTATGAGTCTGAATTTTTCTCTTAGCTTCACCTGGACTTGTCTATAAGAATGTAGTCATCTGGCCTATCAAAAAGCGGCTGATTGTGCCTTTTGGGACAATTCAGTAATGTCCCAGTGGCCAAAGCAAGTCACATAGTAAAGCCCATATCTAATGGGTAAAGAAATAGAATCCACCCCTTCTAAAGTCACAGCACAGATGCTGTGCAAATGGAGATGGAAGAATTTGCTACAAGGTTTGTAGTCTCACTTACCAACATAGAATGTTTTCTTTCCTTCTGTTTTTTTTTGGTTGTTTTTAATTGAAATATAGTTAGTTTACAATGCTTCAGGTGTACAGCAAAGTGATTCAAAATATGTACTTCTTTCAGATTATTTTCCCTTATAGATTATTTTAAGGTATTGAGTATAGTTTCTGTGCTATACAGTAGATCCTTGTTGTTTATTTTATGTATAGTACGGTGTGTCTACAATACACAGTATAATAATGTGTATTGGCCGACTTCACTTAGTCTGATCATCTCTAGGTCCATCCATGTACCATGAAATGTTCTCTGTATATTTCATTTAACTGTCAGAATTTTGAACGAATCTTCTTAGAACTGTTTATACCTCTGAACATGTTTTCTCATCTAGATTGCTATTTCTCCTTAATCCTCATGGATATTTGCCAATTCAGTCTTATTCCTACAGTTCAAGATTCCATCTCTTCATGACATTATGAATGCATTGGTTTTTATCTCAGTTCCCACAAGATGTTGTGGATCTATTACTTAGAGTACTGATTCCATTCCACTCCATCATTAAAGGTCCTAGTCATTAGTGAAAGTAAAAATGCAAGTCAGTCAGTCGTGTCCAACTCTGTGACCCCGTGGACTATACAGTCCATGGAATTCTCCAGGCCAGAATACTGGAATGAGTAGCCTGTCCCTTCTCCAGTGGATCTTCCTGACCCAGGAGTCGAACCAGCGTCTCCTGCATTGCAGGCAGATTCTTTACCAACTGAACTATAAGGGAACAATCATTTCTTCCCTGGTCATTAAAAGACAACAATTACCAGAGAAGGAGATCACCTCACATCCAGCACAATGGTAAGCTACTCATCAGCTAAACTTCTGCTGAACCAGCTGAATCCCACACTGCTGAGTTCTCTTTAGAGCTCTTCCGCCGTGACATGTGTCCTGGCAAATCTGCAGGAACCGCAGTGCTTGAAGGCTTCTGGGAGGAATTCCTATGCTAAGGCCATGCTAGCAGGTAGCTATGGGAAGCATGAACTTTTTTTGTGCTCCTCACAGTGTTCATCCAGCTTCTTTTTTTTAATTGGAGGATAGACTCTATGCATTGGTTTCGCTTCTGCCATACAACAATGTAAATCAGCCATAAGTATACATATGTTCCCTCCCTCCCATCCTCCACCCCACCCCACCCTTCTAGGGTGGCACAGAGCACTGGGTTGAGCTCCCTGCGTTATACAGCAATTTCCCGCTAGCTATCTGTTTTACATGTGGTAATTTGTACATTTCAATGCTACTCTTTGAACTTGTCCAACCTTTCCTTCCTCCATTGTATCTACAGTCTGTTTTCTATCTCTGTGTCTCTATTCCTGCCTGCAAATAGGTTCATCAGTACCATTTTTCTAGATTCCATATATAATATGCATTAATATATTTGTTTCTCTCTTTCTGACTTACTTCACTCTGTATAGCAGGTTATAGCTTTACCCATCTCACTTCAACTGACTCAAATCATTTCCTTTTTATGGCTGAATAATATTCCATACATATATGTACCACAACTTTTGTATCCATTCATCATCCAGCTTTTCAGTTGTAGCCAAATCAATGAGCTAGAGGTTTTGACTCCAGAATACTTCTGAAGCATATTTTAATCACAACAATGATTCCTTTCTCTCCTTCTTAATAAATCAAAAGAGAGAGCTTGTATACACCTGTGGTGGATTCATGTCAATGATGTATGGCAAAACCAATATGGTATTGTAAAGTAAAATAAAAATAATAGTAATAAATTAAAAAAAAAAGAAAAAAAAGCCAATCCCATTGTCATACACCCATCCAGATTATTTGGGTAGCTGTGGCTTAAGCTGAATCTTATTTTTGCCTAGATTTATTTCAATGTTTTCTATTTTACTTCTTGTTTTAGAAAAGTCCAGTTTATTTCTTCTAAGAAGGACAGGCTGCTTGTAAGCTGTTTATTTACTCTTTTTCCTTTCTCTGAACTCATTGGAGTTGGTGAGATACAATCCTTTCCAAAGAATTAAACTAAAAATAAGATTTCATATATCCTGGCTTCTCTCTTACCCCAAACAAAGACAGGAAACCATTCAGAAATCAGGAGGCTGTTAAAGGGACTTTCCCATTATCCTGGTGTAGCCAAAATATTTTGTCCTTTTCCCCTTTCCCTTCCCCCAACTTCCCTCCAAATCCAAGTTAAATCAGACAGTTGTGGGCAGAGAAGATGTCCTTTCCTCACCCTCTTTTTAATGGGAAGATGGAAAACACTCTGCTGGTCAGGTTTGGGCTCCTGGCAGCTGCTGTGCTGGCAACAGTCAGGGGAGATTTTGAACTGAATGTCTGGCTGCTGAAAGTTTTTGGATTTGGGGTTTGATGTTATCAAAAAATCCATCTGGTGAGTTGCAGGGACATATTGTTTAATCTAGCAGGAATGCCAGCAGGTTGTCCTGCATGGAGCGTTTCAGAGTGCATGGTCTTTTTTGTGGTCAAGCCTACAGCAATTGCTCTGTGTAATCTGAGAAGGGTCTGTCTGGGGACCCAGTTCTCCAGTGCATTTCAGTGGAGTCTGTTTCAACCCTTAGGCAGATTCTGCAGCAATTTCTCGAATGAGACCATGGTTAAGTTTCCTAGTTTCTTCTGCAGAGTCTAAATTGTTATACCCAACTGAAGCTAATCCTCTTGCCTAATAAGATTTCAAATATTTAGTTCAGGAATCATTTTCACACACACCCTGAGTGACCTTAATATGGGGATTCATTTATTTTACTCAGGCAAAGTAGTTTTATTGGTTGAAAAAATATTATTTCTAATAATAAACTATTTTTATCCAAATTCACTGTTTATGTCTGTTCTGTTATTTAACTGTATCATTTTAATTGTTAATAAATGTATAGAACTCACCAATTTAGTATATACTATCCTGACCATTTTTTAACTTAAAGATTATAGTGCATTGGACAAATACCTCTTTTAAACTCTGAAGCACACCATTTTCAAGTCTTTATTAATGAGAAAAGCATTGCTAACCTTATTTATGAGAAAATATCATGCCTAGATTAATACATCTTCAGACATTAGATGTGATTGGTAAGAGCCAGAAGACAGGTTATAGTGTGAGAAAAAATAACCCTGACACTAACCCTAACCCCTAATATATTTATTCCTTGGTCATCTGAACATAGACAGCTTATCTAGCTTCTCTTTTACTGATTTTTACTTTTCCTACCATTAAAGTCATAACATTGTTATGATATTTGGCTCTTTATAATTTCTACAAGCAAGATATTTTTTTGGACAGCATCAACCTTCATGTGTTTAAGTATGGCATAGACTATCTTTAAACTTTTCAGGCCATTTAATTATGGCTTAAGAATTGGATTAACTTATTTTTTTTTAACTGCAAGAAAAATTTTCCCCACTTACATTTGACTCTGTATCCTTCTCTCTGATTATTTTTCTTCTAATCTGGTATTTGATAGTTTTATTTGGTTTATTCATTAAACAACCTTAATTGGCCTGCCCTTTATATGACTGTCTGTGCTGGTTCATATTACTAAAGCAGTAAGATCAAAGTCATCTGACAGCTTTTCTTGAAGTAAGTAACTTTCATATGGCCAAAGATGTTTTTAGATTCTTTATTGCTGGCTCTTCATACCAATGGCCAAATAGGACATTGTGGAATGTCGGAGGATCCATTTCAGCTGTGACTATAATTTCTGGTTCCTATAGAACCGAAAAGTTAAAGCATAGAAAAGTTAGACTGATATTATTCTTTGATCTCTCTACTTCTGCTACAGTAGTATGCAACAAGATGAAAAACATAAGCTAATGGTTACTTGAAGTATTTAGAAGTATCAAATGTCTGTAGAGTTTCTGAGAAACTGCAAATCTGAAATGGAAGGCGCTGTGTGTCTTATGAAGTATAATCTTGAAAAAGAAAAGTGTATGGGTGTAGCAGTAACTTTAGGAAGGTTTGATTGAGGTTAATTGTTGCATAAAGCTGCCTTATGCAACTCAACCTGCCCAAATTTGAGTTTATTTCCCCCCAACTTTAAAACAACCTTTCTCTTATAGTAAATTCCTTACTGTTGTTAGTGGATCACAAATTCCTCCAGCTTTAAACCTCAGATCTGACTTTAATTCTGTGATTTCCGTTCATGATCCTTATTGTAACATCAATTCTTGTTCATTCCTGTTTTGAAATATGTTTTAGCTCCCCAATTCGTTTCCTCTTGTCACCATCCATTCCGAACTCTGTCGGGTCCTGCACCGATTAGCATAGCTTCATCATTCACTTGTTGTTTTCATTGATCACTTTGTACCTTCCTCTAGTTTGATCTTCCTAAAGTGTTCTTTTATTACACCACTCCACTGAAATGATTTTAATGTTCCACTCTTGTATCCCCCTCTTTTTTTGCTTGATAGATCCCTTTAGTTGTTATGTTCCATCAATTTTACTTTTTTAAAAACATTTGCCTTTTTTGACAAGCTCTTCTTTTTTATTTTTAATTTATTTATTTTAATTGGAGGCTAATTACTTTACAATATTGCCATACATCAACATGAATCCGCCACGGGTATACATGTGTTCCCCATCCTGAACCCCCCTCCCACCTCCCTCCCCGTACCATTCCTCTGGGTCATCCCAGTGCACCAGCCCCAAGCATCCTGTATCATGCATTGAATCTGGACTGGCGATTCATTTCATATATGATATTATACATGTTTCATTGCCATTCTGCCAAATCATCCCTCCCTCTCTCTCTCCCACAGAGTCCAAAAGATTATTCTATACATCTGTGTCTCTTTTGCCTTCTCACATACAGGGTTATCGTTACCATCTTTCTAAATTCCATATATATGTGTTGGTAAACTATATTGGTGGAGAAGACAATGGCACCCCACTCCAGTACTCTTGCCTGGAAAATCCCATGGATGGAGGAGCCTGGTAGGCTGCATTCCATGGGGTCACTAAGAGTCAGACATGACTGAGTGACTTCACTTTCCCTTTTCACTTTCCTGCATTGGAGAAGGAAATGGCAACCCACTCCAGTGTTCTTGCCTAGAGAATCCCAAGGACGGGGAAGCCTGGTGGGCTGCCGTCCATGGGGTCACACAGAGTCAGACACGACTGAAGTGACTTAGCAGCAGCAGCAGCATACTATATTGGTGTTTTTCTTTCTGGCTTACTTCACTCTGTATAATAGGCTCCAGTTTCATCCACCTCATTAGAACTGATTCAAATGTATTCTTTTTAATGGCTGAGTAATACTCCATTGTGTATATGTACCACAGCTTTCTTATCAATTCAAAATTTTACTTTTTAACTTAATTTTTATTTTATATAGAGTGTAGCTGACTTGCAATGTTGTGTTACTTCTAGGTGTACAGGGAAGTTCAATTATACATATATCCACCTTTTTCAGATTTTTTTTTCCCATATAGGCCATTAGAGAATATCGAATAGGTTTCCCTGTGCTATACAGTAGGTCCTTGTTGGTTGCTTGTTGTATTATTCATGAACATCTTGTGCCAGATGGTCACATTTTCCTTTCACACTACACAGCCTGTCAGATTAGTCTTTCCAATCAGCTATGAGAATATGATTTTCAGCAGATACACATAGAGTGCGTCCCATTGTCTGAGGCTTCAAGGGCATCTGCAGAGGTGGTGGAGGCCTGGGCTTGCCTTGCTGAGGGTGCCATTCCCCCTCGTAGACTGAGGATTCCGGGCAAACTCACCTCTCAAGTTTTGCCCCTGCTTCCCACCTCAGCACTTCTGCTGGGCTGTTTCCTCCACCCAGGATGAGCTTCCTCCCAACGCCAGGTCTATTTTCCTTTTTACTGTCTATGAACTGCCACTGTCCATAAAATTGCCCCCTTATGTTCAAAAATCTCTTTTTCTGAAGTCCTGTAACATTTATTTTTACAATAATAATTTTCTATCTTCTATTATAGATATTTGTGATTAAGGTATATCTTCCCTGTAAGCTCCTAGTTCTTAGGATTTGGGATCTTTTAATCTGCTGTCTCTTTATAATTCTTATCACAATTCAACTTTGAATATGACAGATATGAAATACATTTAATGAAATTTTTGGATTAATATTTCATAATACCTTCACTGCCAATAAAATTGACTTCATTTCTATTTTATTTCAATTGAAGTATAGTCAATTTACAATGTCATGTTAGTTTTAGGTGTATAGCACAATAATTCATTTATACACAATATATATTTTTTCAGATTATTTTCCCTTATAGTTTATTAAAAATATTGAGTATAATTATTTGTGCTATTCAGTAGGTCTCCTTGTTGGTTATCTATTTCATATATAGTTGTGTATATATGTTAATCCCAAGCTCCTAATTTATCACTCTTCCACCCTCTTTGGTAACCATAAGTTTGTTTTTTATGTCTGTGAATCTGTTTCTGTTTCATAGATAAGTTCATTTGTGTCATATTTTAGATTTCATATATAAGTGATATCAAATGGTATTTGTTTTCTTTTTCTGACTTATTTCACTTAGTATGATAATCTCAAGGTCCATCCATGTTGCTGCAAATGCTATTATTTCATTCTTTTTTTATGACTGAAAATAGTTGATTTCATATCTTCAAGGCCATTTGGCACCAAATCATGTCTTCAACTTTACTTTTTTTCCTCTTCGACTATGAGGGCTTTCCACAATGAACAAAGCCTGCCAGTCTCACTTTCTTCTGGTTTCTGCCCTCTTCCTTCTACTTGAAGCCTTGCATGTCATGCACATAATGTGCTTCCATCCTATATTCTCTTAGGAAGCATTTAATAAAAAGTGGTTAATGTAACTGGTGATGAGGTGCCTGGGTTCAATCCCAACCCTTCTGCCTGAGCACTGGTTTAATAATATCCCCAACCTGTAGTGTTTCATTGCTTAAAATAGGAATTTCATAGTATCCACATATTATATAGGAAAACCATTCAGCACAGTGATTGGCCTATACTAATACTAAATAAATAAATTTTAACCATTTATTCTCTTAGTTCTTTGTCCTCTTTATTTTCCCCTCTATCTTAATGAGAAAGAAAGATTAAGAAATATGTATCAATATTATGCTCTAAGCCTTATTTTATCATTAGGTGAATATATGAATAAGCCATGGTCCCTGCCCTTAACCTCGCTCACCATTTTTAAGGGCTTATGTCCTCAGTAAAAGATGGACAATTTAAAAACTAAAAATAGAGCTACCGTATGAGAGTCCCTTGGACTGCAAGGAAATCCAACCAGTCCATTCTGAAGGAGATCAACCCTGGGATTTTTCTGGAAGGAATGATGCTAAAGCTGAAACTCCAGTACTTTGGCCACCTCATGTGAAGAGTTGACTCATTGGAAAAGACTCTGATGCTGGGAGGGATTGGGGGCAGGAGGAGAAGGGGACGACAGAGGATGAGATGGCTGGATGGCATCGTTGACTTGATGGACATGAGTCTGAGTGGACAGGGAGGCCTGGCGTGCTGGGATTCATGGGGTCGCAAAGAGTTGGACACGACTGAGTGACTGAACTTAACTATATTGAATTGAGAAGAGAGAAATAAACATTTGAAAGATTAGAAGGCTTGGAGAGAAAGCTAGGAAAAGCCAAGAAGTCATCTGAAGTCCATGACCATGATAGGTCATATTGGTGATGATTATAAAGAATACTATGTTTACATGTAATTTGACAACTACACAAGATTAAATGTGAGTTCCTAAATGAAAAAAAAAAAAAGATGAACAACTAAACGTTTGTAAAAGATGGGCTTGAAAGTAAAGATGCTTACAGGTGTGTGTGTGGCAAGGGTGGAGGGACTTGAAATATAGGAAATTGAAAGAGTTTCTATGTTCTTTGTGTTGCAACATACTGGAAAAGTTTGCAAACATCCTGAAGGTAACAGAGCTCAGTTTGGACAGAAGCATGTAGGAAAGTCAAGGTGAATTGGAAGAGGAGTATGTTATAAATAACTAGGAGGGATCTCAGGCTGACATGGAGACCTCAGTAGAGACGGAGTCTGTGACACCATCCACCACTGATAGGAGCAAGAGAGGGGTGACCAGCCTCAGAACACGAGGGCAGGGCCACGATGGGAGCTCTGGTTTAGTGAACTGTTCTAGGGTTTGAGGCACTTGCCACGGAAATGCTGGAGTGTTAGTTAGATCAGGAAGATGGGTTTAGTTGAACCAGCGTTTCAACTGAAACATTTCTTGAGCTTCCTCAGCATTCTGGACTCAGCATCACCACAGTGCGATCCCTGATGGAATGCCCTAGGGGGTTAGGCAGCGGGTGAGGGCTTGGTGTAGGCTGAGAGTCAGGAAGGACTGCTGGGAGAGATGGACTGGGGCTGGCTGTCCAGTGGGCTGTGAGGAGACAGAGGCTTACACTGTGAGACCCCAGCTCTCACAGTGGCTCTGGGAGAGGAGCAGAGGTCACTGGGGTCACGAGGATGCTGGGCTTAGCCAGGGATGCACTTTCACCACGGATGCCTCCAGCTTTTGATTGGAATAAAGTTTATCCTGTGAGTCAGTTGAGGAAGTCCCGGTAGGATGGGAACTTAGAATTTGAGTAGGAAGAATAAAAATTTGGAGAATACTGCCAAATGGCCAGGGCATCAAAGAAAGGCAGCCTTAGGGACTCCCCTGGAGGCCCAGTGGTTAGGATTTTGTGTTTCCACTGCAGAGAGCATGACTTAGATCCCTGGCCAGGAAACTAAGATCCTGCAAGCCATTCGGCAGAGCCAAAAAGAGAAAGATGGACTTTTTTTTTGTTGGAGGGAGTGTGGTGGATTCTCTGATTTTGGTGCTCAGAGCGATGGTCTTTCCCTTGTGTGACTGCATGTAGACCCTCAGGGATCCTCTCGGGCACAGCCCTCTGCTCCTCCCAGGCTCCACACTTTCCCTGGAGTTTAGTCTGGGGTGACTTATGCATCTGGATGTGTACTCAGGCCCAGCGTGTTTTTGGCCATGTCATCACTGAGCCTTTTGCTTCCTAAAGCTGTGACTTTTCTCAGACACTGAAGTCTCCGTCCGATTCTATGGAATTTGGTGCTATTGACATCAACCTTATACTCACCTCATCCCTCCAAGCCATTAAGGTATTTGCAGCCACGCCAGCAATCAGCAGGCAACAGACAGAAGGATCAAGACAACTTGGAAGCTAAGAACATAGAATTAACAAGAAACCAGGTAGAAACAGGTTAGAACAAAAGGGGATATTTGCGTTTTAGGAGAGATTTGCAAAATGATGGAGTTGGAAAGAGGCCCAGACTGGTTTTTTTGGCAAAGTGAACAGTCCTAGGATCAATGCTGGGTCTTCTTGCATGGTAAGGTATCCAGTTACTGAGGGGCCATATTATTTTGGCCAAAAAGTTCATTCTGAAATGTTAAAAAAATTTTTACATCATACACTTTTTCTTTTTCTTTTTTTTTTTTTAAATTGGAGGAAAGTTGCTTTACGATGTGTTGGTTTCTGCTGTATAATATCACCAGTCGGTCATAATCATATCTTAATATGCAATGGAAAAAAAAACCCAATCGAACTTTTTGACTAACCCAATAGAATAAAATGTGTTTGAGAATTTCATCAGATATACTTGAGTCTGAAATGGGCTGGTAAAAAGTATGGCAGAATCACCATTCACGAGACGAGTGAGGTATTCCTGGATGCCTATTAGGATTAACTGGCTATTCTCCTTCAAGACACTGTGAAGTAAGCTAGGTGTGCTCGTAAATTCATGAGCATTTTATTGGGAAGTCTGTGAAAACAGAATTTATAATTCATGTGACTAGTTTCCAAAGTATTTGCTATCCCCTGTTATTTTTCTGAGATCATCCCAGATTTATTACCTCTGTAGAGCATTGATCTCCTGGTATGAAATTGAGAGGGTCTCCCTGCCAGGTGAAGTTATTGCTGTTTATTAAGATATAACTGGGTAAGTTACAGGATGATTGACCCTTTTCAAATGGAAACAGGCTGCCTGCTAACAGAAGCCTGATTTCCTCCTAATTCCTCCTGAAAGCACAAAACCATGCATGTTGCTCCTCGGGCCACTAAAATGCTCTGATCATACTGTCATGACCAACACGTAGACTTTATTTTTCCATGGGTGACATTTGCTATATTTAAAAAGGATAACCAACAAGGACCTAATGTGTAGCACAAGGAACTCTGCTCAGTGTTATGTGGCATCCTAGATGGGAGGAGAGTTTGGGGGGGAATGGATACATGTATTTGAATGGCTGAGTCCCTTCACTCTTCACCTGTAACTATCACAACATTGTTAATATGCTACACTCCAATACAACATTAAAAAGTTTAAAATATGGGTAAAAAGGACCAGCTTTTATGGATTGTTCTTTCCCGTTTTTACCTGTTAGACATCTAGTTTCTGGAATACTCACTCCCCAATGAGAGGGAGGCTTTTGGTTTATTTTAATCCAAGCTTGCTAGTTCTAAGTGACTCTAACTAGATGTTTATTATGTTTCTCCTCAAGACTCAAATTTAACTGCAAATGTGTTAAAGGATAATGTAGAGTTTGCTGAATGTTTCATGGAAAGGAAGAGATTTGCATTTCACACTAAGTATATATACATATATATGTATAACTGAATCACTTTGCTGTACACTTGAAGCACATATAATATTATAAAGGAACTATGTGCATGTGTGTGTGCAAGCTCAGTCACTTCAGTCGTGTCCAACTGTTTGTGACCCTAGCCTGCCAGGGTCCTCTGTCCATGGGATTCTCCAGGCAAGAATACCGAATTTGGTTGCCATGCCCTCCTCCAGGGGATCTTCCTGACCCAGGGATCAAACCCATGTCTCTTGCATCTCCTGAGATGCACGAGAATTGGCAGGCCAATTCTTTACCACCAGTACCACCTGGGAAGACATGCTAAGTTCCTTGCTAAGTGGCCTTTTCACAGGGCAGCTTGCAACACTGTAGTTTGCTTCAGCAGTACAAGCAAGTGCAAAGAGACAGGGAGAGGACAAGCAAGACAGAAGTGGCAGACTTCTATAGTCTTAACTCAGAAGTAACCCTTTCTCACTTTGCTATGAGCTGTTCTTAAGAATGAAGTCATTAGATCACTGAGTTCGTGGAAACTTCAGGAGACCATTTGTTACCCCTTGGTATGCAAGCCAGAGTTGATCCAGTATTTCAATTACATGTTGTTTAAACCATCTGACATCCTTTCTCCTGATTTTTTTTTTAAACTTGTGATTGGCACATCCATGACACCTACGTAAATTTGATCAATCCCTTTTCAGGGAACTAAGGTTTCCCAAGCCAAGCCACACGGCCAAAAGTAATAAAAATAATATTTGAAAGACTGGATTAGACAAATATTCAAATTACAGATCTATAATTATAATGAGTAAAGTTAATATGTCATGTCATAATAAATATTGTTTTCCTTTCAGACAGCTTCTTTAGAAATAAACTTCTTTTCACTGAGGGCACACACTTTGGTTTGCTGCTGTATTTCTTATGTCTGAAACAGTGCCTGGCACCTAGGAGGCACTCAATAAATCCATTTGGAATGAAAAAACAGAAAAGAAAAGAAAAGAAATAAACTTCTTTTAGTATATTTTGCCATTTAAAATTTTTTGACGTAGAATTTTTTTTTTCCTTTTGGGTTTAATACATATTCACCTACCCCTTTTCTCCAGTTTGCTGTTGTTTTTTAGGCACTAAGTGAAAGTGAAAGTTGCTCAGTCGTGTCCAGCTCTTTGGGAACCAATAGCCTATACAGTTCATGGANAAAAGAAATAAACTTCTTTTAGTATATTTTGCCATTTAAAAATTTTTGACGTAGAATTTTTTTTTTCCTTTTGGGTTTAATACATATTCACCTACCCCTTTTCTCCAGTTTGCTGTTGTTTTTTAGGCACTAAGTGAAAGTGAAAGTTGCTCAGTCGTGTCCAGCTCTTTGGGAACCGATAGCCTATACAGTTCATGGAATTCTCCAGGCCAGAATACTGGACTGGGAGCCTTTTCCTTCTCCAGGGGATCCTCCCAACCCAGGGATAGAACCCAGGTCTCCCACATTGCAGGCAGATTCTTTACCAGCTGAGCCACCAGGGAAGCCCAAGAATACTGGAGTGTAGCCTCTTCCTTCTCCAGGGGATCTTCCCAATCCAGGAATCGAACCAGGGTGTCCTACATTGCAGGCAGATTCTTTACCAACTGAGCTATCAGGGAAGCCCATTTAGTCACCAAGTTGTGCCTAACTCTTTGTGACCCCATGAACTGTAGCCTGCCAGGCTCTTCTGTTCATGGGGTTTCCCAAGAATACCGAAGTGAGTTGCCATTTCCTTCTCCAGGGGATCTTCATGATTCAAGGATTGAACCTGCCTCTCATGCATCGGCAAGTGGATTCTTTACCACTGAGCTAACAGGGAAGCCCTTCTCTTCAGTTAAGTTGTTCAAATAAAGGAAGTTTGCTTTTATAATAATAAAGAAATCGCAGGCTTTTATAATCTCATGGCAGAAGTGATCGCTTCTCACTTTGTTGTGTCCTGTTGGGCATATAGGTCCAGCCCCCAGGAAAATAAAGGGATTGAGAGAGAAGGTTGTGACCATTGGGATCACTTGGAGGTGCATTTTAAAACACCCCTCCCTCCCAAATATACCCCTAGATATTTTGGCTACACATGTCTGTTTGTGAGTTAGTTTAGAGCACCCACATACATGGTAGGGCTTTGACTGTCATCATGTCTCACTCTGTAACATCCAGGATGTCCATTGACTCATTCTATACAGGACATATCACAGCTTTGCCAATTATATGAAGGCAGGAAGAGAATATCTTCTCTTGTCATCATAAACACAAGAGCTAAAACCAGAACCCAGAGGGACAGATGTGAAAGGGTTTACATGCTGAACCAAAAGAAAAGAAACTTTAGCTAATGAGGAATTAAAAATTTATAGGATTATATATTGGTCAGTGTCCATTAGTCTAAACAACAGAGCTTGTTTGGAATAATCTAAGCAGAAAAATGTTCTATTAGAGGTTATTGCCAGGTTGACCAGAGAGCCAGATTTCAAAACTACAGACAAAGTTGTAATACAGAGACTTCCCAAATGGAAACACTGCTGTTGTGTCTGTGAGAACCTATGAATGCCAGCAGCTGTGCACTTGCAGATCCTGAGGAGCAGGATCTCCCCAAAATCACTGGTTAGAGGACCAACACTTCCTTCAATATCTCCTGCATGAATCCAAGTATCACCAGGACAAATCTGATTGGCAGGACCTATGTACTGTGCTTCCAGGGAACCCAAGGGTGTGAGTTTTCTGGTTTTCCCTTGGGAAGGTGGGACTCAATGTGGAAAATAGCCAGTGAATTAAGGACATTTTACTTCACAGATGTTGGGCAGCCTCAAGTGATGGGTGTAAAGCTTGCCACATGAAGTGGAAAGGGATAAGACTGCTTCATTGCTGCCTATAACTGTGGCAACCCCTGTCCATGCATAAATGTGGTTGTCTTGATTTCCACAATCTCAAGGACCTGATCACCAGGTCCTTCCCTGATGGCCAACTCCAAGCCCTCTTGGTCTGGTATATTTTGATTTGGGACAAATCTGGTCAACCACAATACAGAAATAATATTCTAGGTGAGCCTCAGTGCTCCTGAAGTCACATAAACTAGGGAAGAAACTGTGTGGCATGTCCTGGAACATCGCTTCCCCAGCTGTGATAAAAGAGCAGTCAGTTTCAGAAGCTATGGTTTCCTTTCAGGTTCTAGACTGAGAAACCAGTTGCCCATCCCTGCAGCAGTGGACAGGCTTAGCCTGGAGGAGGAGATGGGGAGTAGCTGTTTCTCAGAGCTTAGCTACTTCAGGAAAAAGAATGAGGGCCTTTCCGAGGGGCTGTTAAGTATTGCATCACGCTCCAAGTACACGTTTTCTTTATCCCTCTGTTCTTTTTTCCTTTTCTTTGAGGAGGTAGGTAGGGGCCTGCTAAACATCATTCGGTGAGTGTCTTGAGCTTTATAGAATTTCCAACCAGGATGTTAAATTCTTCATCCAAGAACTTTTTTTTTTTTTTTTTTTTTCATTTTTCTTCTCCTTCACTTTGCATGATGAGCTTGGGAAAAACCTGCTAATCGTCTCTCACAGTCCCTAAATTTTCAAAGTGGTCTATCATATATATCATTTTGTGAGCAGAGATTTTTCTAAGAAAGGAATGATCTAACCACAGAATAACTGTACTACATGAAATATTTTGCTGTGTTCTTAATACAAGAAAAATGGCTCTGCCATGCCTAGAGAGTCCAAATATGGGTAGTAATGCCAGGAAGAGAAACAGTAATTCACTGATATCATGTTGTCGGGTGTTGTTTTCCTGGGGGATGTTCCAAAGTGGACTCAGCTGCATCTACTGTGACTCATAAAGCGGGAGGAGCAATTGCAGGTGAGGCAGGCAGGTCAGGGTGGAGACTGGAGAAGGAAAGCGCAAACCGTAGGGGGAATTTAAGGAGGACTGGCTGACCATCACAGGGAGACTCTGCCCTCAAAGGCTCACTGCTCTGTCTGCAGGAGCCTCACCTCTCTGTACCTTCAGCTCCATCCAGGAGCAATTTCCCTGAGTTCTCGATGTGTCCAATTCCTGAGAGAGTTCTAGGTCTCTCCTGGAAGGAAAATGGGTGTGATTTGGCTTTGTGCAACTCAGTTTAATTTGCTGGAACTGCCCAAAGAGCATGAGCGCAAGACATGGAAGGACAGGGTTCTGAGTGGTGGCATGTCAGCTACTGCAGCAGACAGGGGGCTTATCTGGGTGCAATGGCTCCCTTTCCCCAGTACCCCCTGTCACATTTCATGGCCATTGTTTGTCCTCTAGGACCAGTACAGAGAGCTGCATTTCAGAGGACAGGTCAAAGAATAATGTGATCAGGAGCTGTATAGTCAGAAACCAGAAGAAATGATTCTAAGATTCTCAGTCATCTGACTAACGTTGATGAGAGTGGTGAGTAGGAGTTGGTTCCAGTCGACTGATAATTGTTAATAGGACAACCAACTGACCTACTGAGAGTCTGATGGTGTATGGTGTATATGGTAATGGGATCCTGTATTTTCTGTTACATATTTTTTTTTTTCCAGTTCTAGTTTAAGGTAGATATTTCTCAGCAGGACAAGGCAGCTTTTGGAGTTGCAAAACTGCAGTGGTCTGATTTTATGAACAGTACAAGTGTGACTTTAAATATTCCTTTCTATCAAAAACTCATTGAATTTTGTATTTTTTTTTTTTTTTGAGGCCCATGAACTGTGAAGGATGATGTGCTTTTGTTTCAGTAGGACTGATGTTCATGCTTTGATAATAGGACAACACTTTAAAAATGGGATTTGCCCACAGTGCTTCACTTCTATCACCATTTTCATCCTTGATTCTGGGTGGGGAAACCTAAGTGTGGAAGACGTAAGTGAATACTGGGAAATATGCTTATCTTTCTGAAAGGAGTATCTTTTAAATACTTTCAAGTTATGACAAAATAAAAATATAAAATTATTGCTTAAATATATCAAAGGAAAATATATGTTGGTGAAATGTCTTTGTCATAGTTTAAATGAAAAGAATTAAATGGTTAAATTAGGCTTTATGTATTATCTAAAGGATATATTTATTTTCCAATATAAATTGATTATTAAATAATAATAAAATATATGATTAATAGTAGTTAATTCATGGTTAATGTCTTATGTGGACCATCTTCGGTGTATTGGGGGTAGAGGAACTTACCGTTATTACCCTTTTGGTTCTATGGTAACTTTGGCAAGTGACCAAGCCAACTTGCCCAGTAAATTTGTCATTGTAGGGTTCATCATCCCTACTTTTTCAATATTGATTTTTCCTTTTGATTGAATGGTGCTTATGGCCAAACTTCATAGCAAGTGGTTATTACATGTGTAACATTTGGCTACGTTTATGTTTTCCAGTTTGGAGAGCCTACGAATTTGCTAATACCTCTTGATTTTCTGCTGAATTCTTAAACCATAGGACAGAAATAGCTTTTTGTCCTATTTTGGTAGTTACTTTTCCTGGCACAAGTTGAGACAGGAAGTGCTGGAGCCCATGAAAACACGATGGGGAAAAAAAACAACAAAAACAAAGTGATGCCTCTGAATTTCTGGGACATTTGCAAATATTTAGTTTATGTCAAGATGTGGTTATTGGGAAGACTATTAATATGCACCAACTTTCTTAAAAATATTCCCCTGAACACAGGAGAATTGGAAGGGTGCCACAGGTGTTAACTTATAACTTTGTTAATTTAACATCAGATCAATTGAAAACATCATTATGGATGATTTTCCATATGAGAAATGTGGTGGAAAATGCAGGATCATATCTAAATGTGACCAAAAACAGTTGTAGAAACAGCAGTTTAAAAATAATGGCAAGGGACTTCACTGGTGGTCCAGTGGTTAAGACTTCACCTACCAGTGCAGGGGTGCAGGTTCAAGCCCTGGTCTGAGAGCTAACCACAACTTGAAACAGAAGCAGTATTGTAACAAATTCAATTAAAGACTGTGAAAATGGTCTGTGCTGTGCTGTGCTGTGTTGAGTAGCTCAGTTGTGTCCAACTCTTTGCTACCCCATGAACTGTAGCCTGCCAGGCTCCTCTGTCAATGAGGATTCTCCAGGCAAGAATACATGAGTGGGTTGCCATGCCCTTGAGTGGGTTGGCTCTTCCCCAACCCAGGGATTGAACCCAGATCTACCATATTGCAGGCAGATTCTTTACTGTCTGACCCACCTGGAAAGCTGAAGAATACTAGAGTGGGTAGCCTATCCCTTCTCCAGGGGATCTTCCTGATCAGTAATCAAACCGGGGTCTCCTGCATTGCAGGCGGACTCTTTACCAGCTGAGCTACCAGTAAAGCCCTAAAAATAGTTTAAGTCCATAAAAATAAATAAATAAAAAGTAATGACAATGACATTATTATGGTAGTGACACCCTAGTGTTTGGGCATTTGGATATTATATGCTTTCTTAGTAAGCCCCTGGTTATTTTTTAAACTTGGTATTATTGTGTTATAAACATTCAACAAAAGAAGATCAATACATTTCTTTCAGCTTCCTGTTTCTGTCTGATGTTCTTGATTAAGCTGATCTTTTGCTTCTTTCTCAGAGGATGATTCTTGGACCTCAGATTTATTATTGAAGCTGAACAGAGGAATGGAAAGCCTTATACTACATTGCAGATGCAACCAGGAACTCCAGCAGATATTAGATTTCATGTGTCACTTTCATTTTCAGCTTGGGTCATTTTCTAAGTAGAATATGAATAACTCTGACAAGTTTCCTATTTTCTTTAGAAATCAACATTTTCCCTTTAAACCTCTGCTATTACTCATCTGATCTGAAAATCATCTGCTCAGCTCATATCTAGGATTAGACATTTCTGAGTCAAATCAGCCTTGAAACACTGAATATGACAGAGTGGCATGAAGCAAAGAGTATATTTCCTGCTAAATATGCCTCCACGTGGACTCCTATGTGGGATTAGAGATGGGCAGAGAGGTCAGGGATGCACATGTGCTCCTTCAAACAAACAGCGATCCTCTGAGGGTGGTGTAGGCACTTCCTGAGGCTCCAGACACACTGCAATCAGAAAACCAACATCAACTCAGGCGGGATGCCTGAGTCAAGTGTGTCTACAGGGGATAAGACATGTATTTGCAACATTCTGACGCAGGGCTTTGCAACATTCTGATCCAGGGCTCCTTTTATGATCCCTGCCGCTGGTCGGAGCATCCTTGTTCATTCATCAAGGAACCATGAACAATGTAAACTGAGAGTCACAGCTCACAGCTCTCATGTGACTTTCTATAAAATGAGAGATGAACCCACCCGAGGCACTGACAGTAATAAGTCTGGTGGGTCAGGGGATAGAAGAGGGATTCTTGGCTAAAGTGAGCAGAAAGCTCCACAGGCTCTGCCATATATGGGTGAGAGGCAAGATTTTCAAGCAAAATTCCTATGATCTCAAAACTCGTGCTACTCAGACAGCTGTCTCAAATTCCATTCAATGTCAAAGTAGTACCTTAAGCTGCTTTATCTGGTTGGCTTTGAAGTGGCAATAAAAACCAGGAAGCCTCCTGACCTGGGTCATTGCTAAAAACGGTTGTTTTCTTTTTGCTTTACCCATTTTAAGAGCAGCTACTTACAGGTATGTCTGTGAAACAGGAAGTGAAGAGAACATTTACTAACACAGGAAATGTGAAAGTAGCCCGGGAATCTTCCGAGTTTATTGTAAAGTTAGGCTTTAGACAACCACGGTAAAAACAGTGGATGCAATAGTGTGAAGGAAGCATCATTTTCAATCAGATACCCCATACCCACATGTTGAGACAAACCTCACTGATTTTACTTTTCCGTGACCTTGTTCCATTCAAAGGACATTTTTGGGATTAAAACTCCATTACCCTGCAAACAGACTGAACAATGCATGCCATGTCCCATTTTGCAGGCAGAGGTCTTTCAACTTTTGGGCAAGTTAGCTAAACTGGTCGTTCTGGAGAATCTAAAGTATCAGTTACCTTTCATAGGAGTCTTAAAGAAAGGCATCATTTCCAAAATGGTTGAAAATCAGCTTTGGAAAGAGTTATGCAGCAGTAGTAGTTTTTGGAAAATGTAATTGCTGTCACTTATCTTTGCAGCAATAAATGTTTCACTTCATGTATTTTTATACTTTTTTCCCCTTTTCAGCTTGTTTTATTTCTGCTAAAAATATCTTGGTTAATCCACTACTCATTTCACATAGAAGGAGAAGTGATATGAAAACAAGTTAGTTTTGAGGTTTTGTTTTTAATTTGCTTTTTAAAAAGAATTACAAAGAAAGAGATTTTTAATTAATTAAAGTAAGTTCTTTTGTAGTTAACTGAGGAATCCAGTACTGAAGGATTCCAGCAGAACTCTCCCTCAGGGTCCACTTTACCTGGGCCAGGTGGTCCCACTGATGTAAACCGTACCTGACCTATCCTTGATTCCATTTCTCCAGAACTCTCACGGAATAATTGGATGAGAAGTACTAAGCTGCCTAAAGTAAAATTCTTCTTTAAATGGGAACCAGAGTGATTTAACCAAAGACATGACTAGATCTGGGGCAGTTCTGGTACCCTGCCAGTAGGTGGAAGATCTTTGAATGGGGAGATGGCTCTTTAATGTATCTCAGCTTTCCTAATCAAGTTGATCCTGTTATCTAACACTACTATTATTTTGGCTTACTTGCCCCCCAAATTACAAATGATGTAAAATTGACTATAATTTGTTACTTTCCATTTTGCATTAATCTCATGGGCAATTGCTAATAGTCCCCTTTTCTCTCTTCTTCTCAACCCTCATATCAACACACTAAAGAATACAAGCAAAACCAGTACAATATTGTAAAGTAATTAACCTCCAATTAAAATAAATAAATTTATGTTTAAAAAAAGAAAAAAGGAATATAAGCATTTTCCTACAAAAATTGTTTTAGTATTTTCATCTAATACGTTTATTCCTCCCAGCCCCAGAACACACTGAAAAGGCAGGCTGAAATAATCAGTGTCCTCAGGTCCTTTTTGTTGACTCCGATTTCCTTGAGGTTGGCTCTGACTTGAGTCCTAATGATGGGAGTCATTTGCTTTTTTTGTGCTCACTACACACAGGTCTGTCAATAGATGGCCTGGAAGCCTGGTTTTCTCTGTGTGTGTATAGAAGATGCAGAATTTCTCTGGACCTAGAAATAAGGAGTTGTTGCAATAAGTAGTTGTTGCTTCAAAAATCAATGACAAAAAGCATCTAAAAATACCCTAGAGTGAATATATGTATATGTATAACTGATTTACTGTACACCTGAAATTAACACAACATTGTAAATCAACTACACATAAAAAAAAAAAAAAAAAAAAAAAGATTCCTGCAGAAGGCAACCAATGGGAAAGTCTAACAAAAGTTCCCTCTATTTGTTTGGAAGCTGTCTCCTCCAAGAGCCAAATGTTCCTACTTTGTCTCTGGGCTCCTAATTTTTGAACATCACTTGGGTTTTGCCTGGCAGTGTCATCAGGCAGTGAGAAGTCTGCTTCCATGGAAGCACTAGGTTTATTTTCTGAAGCAAATTAGAATTCATTTCAGAGGAAAGCATTGTGGGAGTTGAGTTGATATTCTGGCAACATGCATGAGAAATTTTCTTCCTGAGTATTTCTGATCCCACTGGGGAGGAACATTCTCATGAGGCTTGGGACTTGAAATGCACACACCCACAGGCTCTGACAAGCATCTACAAGAGCCCCGTTCTTGCAGATTTCCATCATTTGGTAGGTCTCCTTTATCACCTGTTCTGACTTCTGGGCTGGACAACTCTTGCCTGCTCCATGAGAAGCAACAATGAGAGTGAAAGAGGAAAAGTGATTGAAAGGCACGCTTTTTTTCAAATATTGAAATAAAATCAGGTGAAAATGTCAGCATACAACAGATAGATCTTCCATGGACAGGATTCAACCTGTTCCTGTGTGGAGAGACCACAAAAAAATCACTTTTTGAAAGAGAGTTGCTGCAGTTACTGCATGTACATTCTAAATTCGTTTTCCTCATGAGATTTCTCTCTTCCTTCGTGGGCTTCACTGAGTCTATAGAAAGGTCTCTAATATCTGTTAGTGGGTGCTTCAAACAACCAGCCCCATGCTCAAATGCTCTGAATCAAGTTGAGTAGAAATTGTTTTTAATTTAATTTTTTAAATTTGAAGAATAGTTAATTTGCAGTGTTTTATTAAGTTCTGCATACAGTAAAGTGAATTAGTTATATATATATATAACACACACACAATTTTTTTTGTATTTTTTTTTACATTATGCTTTATCATAGGATATTGAATATAGTTCCCTGATCAAAAAGGCCTTGTTTAAACAGAGTTTTAAATAAAAATCTTTTAATTCAACATCTTTCTTAAAGATATATTATTTAGGTAATGGTCTAAACCCTGAATTTTGGCTCCAGAATTTATGTTTTTAACCACTACCCTGTGTTGTTTGTGTATGCGTGTGTTTTTCAAATAATGGGTTAGTCAAAAGTTTGTTTGGGTTTTTTGTCATATTTTATGGAAAAACCTCTGCAAAGTTTTGACTAACCCAATAGCTTTATAATTCCCTCTTTGAAAGAAGGAATTTACTTTTGTTCCTTTTCATTCAGCTATTTGATGTTATTAAATGCATTAGTTTTCTTTTGTTACTTAAAATATATATATACCAAGACTTCCTGGCATAAAGCGACGTCACAATCTCTACAAGTCAGGTGTCTGTATACATCTTGGCTGGGTTCTCTGCCTCCGGGTCTCCTGCGAGTCCAGTTACAACGTTGGCAGGGGCTGCAACCTCATCTGAAGGCACAACCAGGGTTCTCCCGCCTCCTCTCCTGGCTGTGGCCAGCTTCCAGCTTCTTGAAGACTGTTGCAGCAAGGGCCCCAGTTCCTTCCCGGCCATTGTCATTGTCCACACTTACCGTGCAGGCCTCTCCATAAGCAGTTCACAGTGTCAGCTAGCATGTGACATATTACAACACATTTGAGATAGTTGCTCTATCTGTAGACTTGTTTTATTAAAATGAGTTTTTACTGTGTTTTTTCCCCTGTGAATACAACTTATATATTAAAAAAAATTTTTTTAAGTGAAGGAAAATTGCTTTACAATATTGTGTTGGTTTCTGCTGTATAACAATGGGAATTGGCCAGTATGTATTATATATTATATATATTGGCCATATATATATATATAATTGGCTATATATATAATATATAGTTGTATATATAATTGTATATATAATATAATATATATAATATATAATTGGCCATAATATATAATTGGCCATATATATATATATATATATCACCCCTCCATCCTCAATGCTCCCCCCCCACCCAATGCCAGTTGCAACCTCTATGTTGTCACAGAGTGCCAAGCTGGGCTCCCCGTGCTATACAGCAGCTTCGCACTATCTATCAGTTTTGCACATTGTAGTATACATATGTAGTATACATATGTGAATACATATACACATTGTAGTATACATGCTTCCTCATTTCATCCTACCTCCTCCTCCTGCTTTGTCCACAAGTCTATTCTGCGGCTCTACACCTGTGGCTCCATTCCTACCCTGCAAATAGGTTCATCAGTATCATTTTTCTAGATTCCATATCTATGTGTGAATATATGATATTTGTTTTTCTCTTTCTGACTTGCTTCAATCAGTATAATAGGTTCTAGGTTCATCCACCTCAGTAGAACTGACTCAAATTCATTCCTTTTTATGACTGAGTAATATTCCTATATATTTTTAAACCCACACAATTAACTCCTTGGTAGAAATATGTTAGAGTCTGGTGTCCAATGAAAACAAATATATTTAGAAAGTCTTTTATTACTTTTGAGTACACTAGACCACACAGTAGCTGTGAAATTAACCCATATTAACTAACTAAATTCACTGATACATACAACCCAACTGAGCCCAGTGTATTTGAGAGAATAAAAAATCATACTCTAAAAGAATATGGAATATTTATTTGTTTACATATGAAACATGTGAAAAGACATGTTTAAATTTCACTTTGACACTCTCCAATATACAAGCACTGCTAATATGCTTTAAACTTACTCATTTGGGAGTCTGGATACCTTTTCTTTTTATTGTGTGTGCAACTGTGTGTTTGTATGTGTATTTCAGCACAGTATAGCCAGTTATAAAAATAACTTTTCAGAAAAGATAGATGAAAAATATCATTTGTTATATAGAACATTTGCAAGAAAATTTTATTTTCTGTCATTTATTGAGAATTTCTTTGAGTGAAGATACACGTTCTGCTCTGTGGGAGAGAGAGAAAATGAATCAAAGAACTTCCTTGGAAGCCCAGTAGTTAAGACACCATGCTTCAACTGCAGAGGGTATAGGTTTGATCTCTTGTCAGGGAGCAAAATCCCACACTAAGCAACACAGCCAAAAGAAAAAATAAGTAAATAAATAAAACAAGATAATGAGAAAGATATTAAAAAGTGAATTAAGTCTCTGCCTTCATCAAAAGAGTTTGGACTTTGAAATCAGAAGAGTGTAAACTACCTTCATTTTTCTGGGCCTCAGGTTTCACATCTATGTAATATAAATATAAATAGTGTTCATACAAAGTTACAAAACACATGTGATGCTTCTTGGACATCCTAAGTTTTTGATAAGTACAAGGATACTGTCTACCATTCTCACGTCCCGGTACTTGCTGCTGTGGGGCTTTATAGGGAAGAGAAAACAGCAGCTCAAATAGCTGAAGCACAAGGTATAGAGAATATATGCCACCCGGGAGTAGATGAATGGCCACAGGGCTTCAGAAAGTGGAAATAATGCTCTACACCGCTTCGAGATGGTGGTGTAAATCACTTCTAGATGGTGGACTGAGTTGATTACATAGACTCTGGCTCCCCCAGTAGACGTTAAAAAACAAATACATTATTTGAATTATGTTCAAATTGCACTGAAAATAATTGGAGTAATTGGAAAAGACTGATTTGTGTGTGTGTGTGTGTGTGTGTGGCTTTTGCAAGCTATATTTCCTGTCTGTCCTGGGGTGAGGAGTTTCTTCATATGCTGAGTTATTCTGTTTTGCCCTTGGTGACTTAATAACATTTCCCTCCATACCAGAAAACAAGGTGGAAGTGTTGTAGATATTTATTAGAGAAATAAGAAAAAAAGGAACAAAATGAGGAAACAAACAAGTAAAGACAAAGATCAATTTCCATTTGGACAATTTATAAACTCAATTCAGTTAGAATTAAAAATGGCTTTTGAAATGTAACCATCTACCTCCTTTCAGTTGCAAGTTAAATATAAATACATATGTGTGGTGTAAGAAAAAAACTTTTGATTTATAGCTTAAATGCATATTTTAAGAATAAATATAATATACAATTTTAAATGTTCTTGGCTGACATATTTTCTTTGTGCATCTGTCGTGCAGAGTCACAGTGTAAGCAGAAAGCTGTAAGCTTCTGAAATTGGTGTAAAGAGTTTTCTGATTTCAGTCCTTTTTCTCTTTAGCTATTTATATGTTTTAGGGATGAAAACATTGATTGTTTGAACTGATTGTCAAAGTATAGCCTGATTGACGTGCACAAATATCATGCTTCTGGTTCTTTCCATGCTTTGAGGGTGATGTGATAAATAAGCTTGTGCTGAGTGTCAACAATGAGGTATAATAGGAAGTTCTGCACCACTGCTGTCCACAAACCTGACGTTTGTGAAAGTGGCTCTGTAGCAAGTGATGATGCTGGTGAAGACAGTAAGGATAACCCATTTCTGAAAACTTGCCATGTATGTCAGGCACTTTTCCAATTGCTTTAGATATAACTTAATCTTCATGTGACTCTAGGATGTGGCTGATATTCTTGTTCTCATCTTACAAAAGAGAAAACTGAGACACAGGAAGCTCTTGTATTTGCCTTTAAAGGGCAATTTGATGAGTAGTAGACCCACAAGTCTATGGTCTGTGGCCTAAGCATTTACCTCTAATAAGCACTTTCATGTGTTGAAAAGGAGGGTAGCAGTCCCCAGAGGGATCAATGTCATTTATATTTTTCTGATGTTTTCTTTTTATTCATTTTTTATTAAAATATGGTTGCTTTGCAATGTTGTGTTAGTTTCAGGTACACAGCAAAGTGATTCAGTTGTGTATATATTCTTTTTCAGATTCTTTTCTATTATAGGTTATTACAAGATATTGAGTATAATCCCCTGTGCTATTCAGTAGGCCCTTATTAGTTATCTATTTTATATATAGTAGTATGTATATGTTAATTCCATACTCCTAATTTAACCCTATTCACTCCCCTTTCTTTTTGTTTTCTGTGTGAATCTATTTCTGTTTTGTATGTAGGTTCAGTTATATCATTTTTTAATATTCTATATATAAATGATATTATGTGATGCTTATTGGTCTCTTTCTGACTTACTTCACTTAGTATGACAATCTCCAAATTCATCTGTGTTGATGCAAATGGCATTATTTTGTTCTTTTTTATGGCTGAGTAATATTTCATTGTATAAATGTACCATATCTTCTTTATCCATTCCTCTGTCAATTGACAAAGGTTGCTTTCATGTCCTGGCTATTGTAAAATGTGTTGCAATGAACATTGTAGTGCAAGCACTTTTTCGACTTAGAGTTTTCTCCGGATATGTGCCCAGCAGTGGAATTGCAGGACCATAAGGTAGCTCTATTTTTAGTTTTTTAAGGAACCTCCATCCTGTGCTCCATAGTGGCTGTACTAGTTTATATCTCTTGACCCCTCCCCTGTACTGCCTCTCCAGTAAAGGGTCTAGATGTTAGATTACACAGGAACATATCTAATTAACACTTATTTTGGATTTAGGGTCATGTTTTGCATACTAAGGCTTCTTGTTATCATCTGTAAATATTCTTGTGCTTTGGGATACTTTTACACTCTAGACTAGGATAATGAAATCTCAGAAACCTTCTGAGTTTGCCAAGGTGAGTGATCATTCACAGACTGAAATTTTACTTTTCTCTGTTTACATTCCTTCTATCCAACTGGGGCAGGGGAGGACTCGGATAAAGAGCAGGATCTTTATATCTTTGAAACATGTTGGAGAATTCTCTGCTCCCATGAGAACTGGATGATAATGAAATGCCATCTTCCATTTCAGTCCATTGCAAACGTGCTTTAAGACTGTACCACAAAGAACCTGGATGTATTCCTTGGCCTACTGAGTACAGTTTCAAAACAAAAGGCATGCATGTGTATATGCTAAATTGCTTCAGTTGTGTCTGACTCTTTGCAACTCTGTGGATTGTAGCCAGCCAGGCTCCTCTGTGCATGGGACTCTCTAGGTAAGGACAGTGGACTGGATTGCCATGCCTTCCTCCAGGGGATTTTCCCAACCCAGGAATTGAACCCACATCTCCTGCACAGGCAGGCGAGTTCTTTACCACTGGTGCCGACCTGGGAAGCCCCATGGAAGACATGGCCGACAGTTTATTCTTTCCAAATGCTGTTCTATTCATATGTGTGTATCTGTGAAGGATATCCCTCTCTCTCTTCCCCTCTGGGCTTAATCTCTCCCAGGATAAGCTATGACCATCAACATTTAGAAATGAATTATGTATTTTGTGTTTATTAAGTCTGTATTTTAAAGGTGCAACCTTCAATGTCACTTGGATATTAGAATGCACAATCTAGGAAACTTTATTTGAATAGGTTATCGTGAGCACCTGCTCTTCTCCACCAACCCCGCCCCACTTGCCACTTGCTTTACTGTGCTGGAAGCACATCCATATTATAAATAACCAGACTATTGGACTGTTACCAAAGAATATGATTTTCAACTCTATTCTAAAAAGTTAAAATTACATAAAATCAATGCTATTCTCTGTCATTCGGTATACACAGCATTTTCTCCAAGAGAAGCTAAACTAAAAAAAAAGAAGAAGAAAAAAATCATAATTATCTGATGTCCTGGAAAGAATTGAGAAGTTATTTAAAAATTACCTCCAAGAATGCCAGAAGGAAGTTTTTTTTTCCTTTTGAATGAACAAATAATTAACTTTCTACAGAAGCTGGTGGGAGTTTATATTTCCCCTCCTGCTTTGGGAAGCAGGGTGAATCTTACAAAACTGAAATGCACCTGCTCAATGATCCAGCAGATCCATTCACAGGACCATCAATAGACAAACCCTGGCAGGTGTGGGACAGGGACATGCTTGAATGTGTTTTCAAAACCACATTGTTCAGGGACTTCCCTGGTGGTCGAGCAGTTAAGACTCCATCCTTCCAATGCAGAGGATGCAGGTTCAATCCTTGGTTAGGGAACTAAGATTCCACATGCCATGGGACCAAAAAACAAATAAAAGACATTAAAAGATGGCATTGTTCGTAGCAGCCCCAAACTGGACTATCAACAAGGAATTAGAATCATTTTAATGACTGAATAGAATGGATAATGTAAGTTGCAGGGGAATACACTTCTTATAATATCACTTCTATCAATTCACCATATATACAGAACTTAAAATTTTGTTAGAGATTCATACAGTAAGAAAATAACCAAAAGTGAGGCCTTAAACAAAACAATTCACAATAGCAGTTACCCTTGTAATGGAAGGGTGTTCATGAGGGGCACAGGGTCACTTCAGAGGTGCTGCTGCTGCTGCTGCTGCTAAGTCGCTTCAGTCGTGTCCGACTCTGTGCGACCCCACAGACGGCAGCCCATTGGGCTCTGCCATCCCTGGGATTCTCCAGGCGAGAACACTGGAGTGGGTTGCCATTTCCTTCTACAATGCATGAAAGTGAAAAGTGAAAGTGAAGTCGCTCAGTCGTGTCTGACTCAGCGACCCCATGGACTGCAGCCCACCAGGCTCCTCCGTCCATGGGAGTTTCCAGGCAAGGGTACTGGAGGTGCTAGAAATATCCTATTTCTTCAGTTGATGGCAGGTCGAGGGGTGTTTGCTTCATCATTCATGACATATTATGTAAAATAGAAAGCAGGTTGTTAATTCGCCTCCTATAATCCTGAGAATGTTATTTCAAAGCAGCATACATTTTTATTTTCCATCTGGGGAATGTACTTGGGGAAGATAAATACCTTGTTGAGGTGCAACATTAAATAAGGCTTTTTAAACTCCAGAATTCATTGTATTCCACTATGCATGTGTATCCGTCCTCCAGATTTCTAGTATCCTCTGGAAATGCTAATATTGAAAATTTTCTACACTGAGAAAATGGACAAAGTGGAAAACAAACAATGTTTTTTTTGTTTGTTTGTTTGTTTTTTACAAAAAGATTTTACTGGGCAGTTTAGAATGAAAATGGGGCTTAAACAGTTTCTGGTCAATGGAAGCCCAGGAGTGGCTGTGTATCTTTACCCTGGACCACAGCCAAGGGTACACCATCAGTAGTGGCACCAAGCCCATGAAAGACAAAATCCCCAGACTCTCAGTCTAAGACTCTTGGATACACAAAATAGACTCAGTGTTTTTTAATTATATTGTCTTCTTATTTTTCTTTTTATTCCTATTTCATAGTTTTGTCTGCTCAAGTCAGGGTGGAATCAAAAGTATAAAGAGTGTTGAAGAGTTCTTTTTTATCAGATACTGCTAAAATAAAGTGAAATGTACGGATTAACTCGATCACACTAACAGGCTTGAAATATCCTGTTTACCCCAGGTTTTGATACAATGGGTCTTTCATAATTTTCTAGAGGTATGTGGAAATTGTCAAGAGTGATGCCGGCCTTTAAGGAGGAATGTTTTTTCTTTGACAGATAAGGATCAGGTTTGTACTTGCGGTGCCAGAAATAAGATGAAGTTTCACTTCAGAGCCTGAGCTATGTTGATCTACCTATTCTCATTACACAGAGTCATTTATAGCCATCAGGAGCCGCAGACTGACCTGTGACAATCGCTTTCCTGGGAACTTAAAAAATGCACTAGACCTTCAGCTGCAGGGACAAGCAACAGCTCCTTGGATGAATTGGCCACGCGAATAGCACCACCAAATACCTGCTGGCACAACACCGAATATTTTTCAAAGGAAATAAGGCAATTATAAGGCTTCTTTCATAAAGTCAGTAAATGGTATTTGACCTAAGGTGAAATCCCTATGTTTAATTGGAGTCTGGAAACTCTTCATTTTTTTCCCTTTGCCCTACTTATATTTATTTTTTTAGAGAGTTCATGGCAAAATTGTTGTATCCTAAGCAACAAAAACACACTTGCCTTTGACCTCCTTCTTTTCTTGCTGTTCACTTTGATAATAATTATTCCAGCTCTTGAAAAGTACTGTGTTTGGTCCTCAGCCAAAGCTGACATTTATTTATGGAAATAAAATTGTCCAGCATATGTGTCCACTTTAATATTCATTTTGTTAAAACTTGCCATGAAGACAATTTTCCTAAGATGAGACTTCATACCAACATCCTGGAGAGCATGTACATTAATTTTGCCAAATTCAAAATGAGAAACTGGATTTTCAGATGAAGGCTTTCATAGTAAGTCAGTCTTCTGTTCGTGTAATAAGATAGAAGTTCTTGGGTTGCACGGCATTCAGCAATCTTGTTAAACAGATCTGAAACCTGAAGCCCAAGAAAGGTATGAACTTCAGGAAGACTTTGCCAAAAAGAGACCACACCTGTTCCAGCTTCTAGTAAAATAAATCATGGTTGTGGAAAGACCTGACCATTAGCAGTAAGAGAACACCTTTCAGTGTAGCTTCTACTATTCAAAGTGAAAACCATGACACCAAATTCTCTTCTGCACTTCACTCCTATACAAGCAGTTTTTTGCTATTATGAAAGCCACTTCTTAAATATAACACATAATTGCAGTCATTTTCCATTTCTTATTGTCATAGCAGTGTCAACTAAAATCCTTTGAAATATCCAAAGTGCTTAGATATTCTAAGACCAAATGTCTTAGAAATGTAATGTATTATATTGTCATTTGGGGTCCAGACTTCATCAGTGTAAGTCTGTCACTCAACTTTTCAGTGTTTATGATGACAAATTGGGAAGTAACAACAGGATGAGAAATAGATAAAAATTTTTATTTTAGCAATGCCATTTTAGCATTGTTTTGATAGTGATCACCAGTGGGGTTATAGAGTTTGTTTTCCCTTCAACCTTTCCTTATGAGAGATGGTAACAGATGCCAGAAATAATTCATGAACCATAGAACAGTTAATTTCACTCAAGTCTTTCTTAGGCTAAAACATTAAACAGGATCATTCTCAAAATAAACCACATTTTCCCATTTCAAGGAGCAATTTCATTAGGAAAAAAAAAAAAAAAGAACGCATCATTAGCACAAACCAATCTATTACAGGAACCACTCAGAAGTTATGCTTTAAACACATAAAACTTAGTAAAGGCATATTATAAAATGAAATCACAAGAAAAATTGCATGGCTCTTGCATTATATTCATGATGGAGCATTTACATGATTGCTATATGAGTCACTCTTTTTAATATGTCTGCTATTATAACTAGTACATTAAAAAACTATATAAATGTAATTCCACTACATCATAAACTTAGATTCTAAATCACAAAAAAATGAATGTCAAATGCTAACACTATTAATAAGAAAAACCTAGGAAGTGAATATAGTATGTTTAATTAAAGACAAGAATCATTTGTATCACAGACAGTGATTAATAAGTATAAGTGAAGGAAAATTTATGAACCAGATGGACTAATTTTTTTTAAAAGTTTCCTCACCACACCTTTTACCCATTCTGCAGCCATGAAATTAAAAGACGCTTACTCCTTGGAAGAAAAGTTATGACCAACCTAGATAGCATATTCAAAAGCAGAGACATTACTTTGCCGACTAAGGTCCATCTAGTCAAGGGTATGGTTTTTCCAATAGTCGTGTATGGATGTGAGAGTTGGACTGTGAAGAAGGCTGAGCGCCGAAGAATTGATGCTTTTGAACTGTGGTGTTGGAGAAGACTCTTGAGAGTCCCTTGGACTGCAAGGAGATCCAACCAGTCCATTCTGAAGGAGATCAGCCCTGGGATTTCTTTGGAAGGAATGATNATGTGAGAGTTGGACTGTGAAGAAGGCTGAGCGCCGAAGAATTGATGCTTTTGAACTGTGGTGTTGGAGAAGTCTCTTGAGAGTCCCTTGAACTGCAAGGAGATCCAACCAGTCCATTCTGAAGGAGATCAGCCCTGGGATTTCTTTGGAAGGACTGATGCTAAAGCTGAAACTCCAGTACTTTGGCCACCTCATGCGAAGAGTTGACTCATTGGAAAAGACTCTGATGCTGGGAGGGATTGGGGGCAGGAGGAGAAGGGGATGACCGAGGATGAGATGGCTGGATGGCATCACGGACTCGATGGACGTGAGTCTGAGTGAACTTCGGGAGATGGTGATGAACAGGGAGGCCTGGCGTGCTGCGATTCATGGGGTCGCAAAGAGTCGGACACGACTGAGCGACTGAACTGAACATGCATATGTAGTTATACATATATGCATAACTACACTATGTCTAGAAATGTAAACATAGATGCTAAAGCATTTTTTTAAGCAAGAAAATAATTACCACAAAATTTGGATAATGGTTATTTCTGATGGGAATAGAAAAGGCAGGAATAGAAAATGTACCCAGGGAGTGTTCAGTTCTGAAAATGTCCTTTTTCTTTAAATAAATGATGTTTTCATTGTGTTTACATTACAATTATTCTTTATTCCATTTTTTTTAATGCAGTCTTCTGTTCTTAGATCTTGTAGACTCTTTGATGATGGTCATTCTGATCCATGTAAGATAGTGCCTCATTGCAGTTTTGACTTGCATTTCCTTAATAATTGGCATTGAGCTGCTTTTCGTGTGCCTATTGGCCATCTGTGTGTCTTCTTTGAAGAAATGTCTAAGTCTTTTTTGGGGGGTTGTTTTTGATTTTGAGTTTTCTGAGTTGTCTGCGTATTTTGAAAATGAAGCCCTTGATCAGTCACACTGTGAATATTTTCTCCCAGTCCATAGCTTATGTTTTCGTTTTGTTCATGGTTTCCTTTGCTGTGCAACAGCTTATAAGTCTGATTAGGTCCCATTTGTTTATTTTTGCTTTTATTTCTGTTGCCTTGGAAGACTGACCTAAGAAAACATTGGTATGATTTATGTCCGAGAATGTTTTTCTATGTTCTTTTTCAGGAGTTTTGCGGTGTCATGTCTTGTATTTAAGTCTTTAAGCCATTTTGAATGTATTTTTGTGTATGGCATGAGGGTGTGTTTTGGCTTCATTGATTTACCTGTAAGCAAAGGCAATCTTAATGACAGATGGAGTAACAAAAGTTATGTGAGTATCTTTGAAAAAGACTTTATGGAATTAATAGATATTGTAAGAAGGTACAATACTAATCTATTGACTAAACTTTCTGTTGAACTACAGACTGTTTAACAATAGAATACTTTTGCAACCCCCGTGGACTGTAGCCCACCAGGCTTCTCTGTCCATGGGATTTTCCAGGCAAGAATACTGGAGTGGGTTGCCATTTCCTGGAGTTGGTGACGGACAGGGAGGCCTGGCGTGCTGCGATTCATGGGGTCGCAAAGAGTCGGACACGACTGAGCGACTGATCTGAACTGAACTGATCCCTCTTTCTGTTGGAAAGCCTGTCCTATTTCACTAAATAGGAAACTTAATGTTCAACATATTCTAGATATTTTTGCATTTGTTAAAGCTGATTATTTTGTAGATCTTTTAAAAAGCTTTTTATTTTGTATTGTAGTATAGCTGATTAACAACGTTGTGATAGTTTCAGGAGAACAGCCATGCATATAAAGTGAAATCTCTCAGTCGTGTCTGACTCTTTGTGACTCCATGGACTGTAGTCTACCAGTCTCCTCAGTGCGTGGAATTTTCCAGGCAAGAGTACTGGAGTGGGTTGCTGTTTCCTTCTCCAGGGATCTTCCCAACCCAGGGATTGAACCCATGTCCCGCATTGCAGGCAGACGCTTTACCATCTGAGCCACCAGGGAAGCCCTAGCCATACATATACATACATCCATTTTTCACCAAACTCCCCTCCCATCCAGGCTGTCACATAACATTGAGCAGAGTTAAAGCATTATAAAAGCATTCTAGTTGAGTTATGTAAGCATTATGGCTTGTTATAGAAACAGAAATTTCTCTAAGTTCATTGCCTAAAAGAATGTCCTTGCCCTATTGATGTCACTTTATAATTCTTATTTCAAGTGTTCAGTCACGGGAACTTTATTGTTGGCATGAATTTTCTTGTTTTAAAACAGATTGGCTCATCTCCAAATCTGCAGCTCTTTGTAGAGAATGTTTGAAAGGTTGAATGAAAGTCAGAATGTCAATATGTTTATTGGCAAAATGACAATAAACTATTACCTTTTCTGCAGTACTTTCATTTTCTATAAGGAATTTAGTGTGATTGTGTTTGTTTTTTTAGTTTGTTTTATAAGAACCATTTAAAGAAAAAAATTTATACAAAATTTCAAATGCTCAAAACTTCCTGAGAACATTGGACCTTTATATATTTTTCACCAGCTAAGTGAAATTGCTGATTTACTCTTAGGAGTTTCTCAACTGAGTAACCCAGATTACAGGCCTCATTTAAACCCCAGGCACTTCTGTTATACTTCCTGGTAACCTAAGTTTTTAGGGAGATAATTGAAGACATATGAATTTGCTTTTGCCTGTATTTACCTAAAAGGTACTCTAAACCTTTTTTTTTTTTTTTAAAGAATTAAATAAACAGGCTTCATAATGGCAGTGGTAGGCAATGAGAAAGAGAATCCTGGCTCCTGACCTCAGTTTATACTGACTATTGGAGAAAATAAAGAAGTAATCGCAATTCATTTTTGGATTCTTTTTCCATATAGATTATTGCAGAATGTTGAATAGAGTTCCCTGAGCTATATAGTAGGTCCTTGAAGATTATCTATTTATTAAAGACCTAAATGTAAGGCCAGTCACTATAAAACTCTTAGAGGAAAACATAGGCAGAACAATTTGACATAGATACAGCAATCTTTTTTTTTTTTGATCCACCTCCTAGGATAATGAAAATAAAAATAAACAAATGAGATCTAATGAAACTCAAAAGCTTTTGCACAGCAAAGGAAATGATAAACAAAACAAAAAGAGAATCAACAAAATGAAAAAAAAAAAAATTACAGATGATGCCTCAAAGGATTAGTCTCCAAAATATACAAACAGCTTATGTGGTTCAATATCAAAAAAAAATTAAAAAGCTGATTGTTTTAATAGTGAAATTGCTGAGTACTTAAGGATGACATACAAAGAGAGGAAGCTAACTTAGTTCCAAATGTGTTAGAAAGGTCTAGTAAAGGAGTTTTTAAGGTATAATCTGAAGAGAGATTGCTGAGTGGAAAGTAGCCAGGAAACCAGGGGACGGAGGAAGGGAAAGAGTTAGGATGGAGGGGGAGACTGAAGCAATGTCTGCAGAATAACCCAAGATATGAGATGCTGCAGTGGAAAGCTTTGGAAATCAGGGTACAGGCAGCAGGAAGCCACGAGGTAACAGTGATCTATTAATATAAGCGTTTTATTACCCATAGGCCAAACTGTTGAATGACCAAAATAATTTTGCTTATTCACCCTGTCAGGATGAAATTTTGAGTTCTTACCTTCAATTCATTGGATTAGCATTCTTTACTGCAATAATGCAGATAAGAAAAAGCTAAACTTAAAGTTTTAAACTCTGATATTTTCTTAGCCTGAGTAGATGATCAAAACTTTACACACTTTTCAAAGGGTGGTGTCTGAACCATTAGTAACAGAATCACCAGAAGTGATGTAAACACAGATTTCTGTGTCCTACTTTACTTTTATTGATATAGAAACTTTTAGGATATTGGACAAGAAATTGAATTTTAAACAAATGTCCCAAGTGAGCCTGATGCTTTCAGTTTAAAAGTCATTGATCTAAACAGAACTTGGCATTAAACTTCCGCTACAGATGTAATGTGGACTCCCAGAGACTTGGAAGGCAGCTGATCTATTACGCACCTTCTGGAACAGGAGCTACTCCATCAAGTGATCCACTCTTTATTTTTCCTGAAGTATCTCTTATCTCCAAGTCCTCCTACCTCAAATTCTAGAGAACCCAGGATGTATCTTATTTAGTCTAGCAATAGCCAATTAACTTACAAAAAGAGGCAAATTCTTAGGATTTAGCTATTATTACAAATTATTTGATGATGCAAGTCATTGTGTATAATTTTGCATGAAGTATGATTCTTTTACTGACCACTCCTAGATGTGTCATCAATGAAATACTAACAGGACCCTTTCATAGAGCATGTCTAGTACAGCCATTTCTCTGTACATTACAATGAAAACTTGTGATTATATATATATATATATATTTATACAGAGTTTCTCCTTGATAAGAGAGATTTCATTTTTATCTACCCTCCTTTGATTTGAGATTGCTAAACTTTTACAGTGATAAAATATACACATTTTGTTGATGTATTTTTTTTAACTACAATTGATTTATAATGTACTCGTTTCAGATGTACAGCAAAATCATTCAGTTATATACACACATGTATCTTTTTTATATATATGCATTCTTTTCCAAATTCTTCTCCATTATAGCTTATTACAAGATACTAAATGTAGTTCCCTGTGCTGAACAGTATGTCCTTGTTTTTTATCTATTTTATATGTAATGTAGTAGCATATATATGTTCATCCCAAACTCCTAATTTATCCCTCCCCCTCCTTCTCCTCTTTTGCTAACTGCAAATTTGTTTTCTATTTCTGTGTGCCTGTTTCTGCTTTGTAGATAAGTTCTTTTATATTATTATTTTTTAGATTCCACATATGAGCAATATTAGATGATATTTGTCTTTTTCTGCCTGACTTACTTCACCTAGTCTGATAATCTCTAGGCCCATCCATGTTGCTGCAATAGCATTATTTCATGTTTTTCACAACATTTGAAAATACATTAAAAATTAAGTAAACTTTTGACTTTCCCTGGACACTTGAAATTTACAGAGACTAACTTAAGCAATAAATTTGTTTGCACTCATATGTGTTTAGATATTTAGATAGTTTAAGGCAGAAAATCCTGTGTACAATGGAGGGATTTCTGATGGAGGTGAAAAGAGCTCAGTAGTATTTGAGAGTCCAGCACGGCTCCAGTTCACTTAATTTCCTTTGGAGAACAGTTTGGATTGTTTTGGAATTAATCACGAACTATTTAGTTGCAAATGCTCAAAACACAAACCCCCTGGAGGTCTTTGAAAACTCAGGCCTAAGTCTCCAAATCCTTTAGCTCAACTTTGCACAGAGAATAATATCTGAAAACATGAATGCTGTATTCTCAGGCCAGTCTCTCAACCCATTCTTGCTGGGATTAAGGGAGGGGCTGGTGTTTTCAGAGCTCTTGCTGCCTGGGTTTGACCCACTCAGCAGCATATGAAATGTGGTTCAAGTCAACGTGCTTCTCTCTCTGTGCCTTGAGGTCTCAACTTTGCAGGTTGTTGTTGTGATGATCATATTCTTCTTGTTTTTATCATAAGTGTTAATATATTAAGCCTGACCCACCAGCAACATTGTTAGATCTAGATGGTCCAGGGAAAAGGAAAGGGTGGTACAGGGTGATGGGGTTAAGGTGGCAGGACTCCTCTCCTGAAAGAGCGAGGGTCCTGGGTGCACTGCTCTCAGGCAGCGCTAGACACAGAGTGTCTCTTATCTGTCCTGTGGGTGGGGGGAGGGACAGACAGGGAGAGGAAATGGTTAGAAGTGGGATATGTACTTGTCCAGTCAGTGTAGGGGCTTTTGAGGCAAGGTTCCAACTTAGACCACCAGTCAAATTTCAGCACCAAATGGTTTTGTTTGTTGCTGTTGTTTAGTTGTGAAGTCATGTCCAACCCGTTTGCAACCCCATGGACTGTAGCTGCCAGGCTCCTCTGTCCATAGGATTTCCCAGGCAAGAATACTGCAATAGGTTGCATTTCCTTCTCCAGGGCAAATTCCTGACCCAGGGATTGAACCCACATCGCCTGTATTGCAGGCGCATTCTTTATGGCTGAGCTACCAGGGAAGCCTCACAGGGCATCTTATTCCTGTGAATCTAGAACTGGGCTATTTCTACAGAACTTGAGTGTAGCCTTCTCTGCTACGAGAACTCCCACAGTCCTTGACAAAGTTCACTTGTTAAATCAGTCCCTCTGCTTCTAAGTTCAACCACTTACATGCTCATTCTTCTTTCTGTGCATCCAAGCTCAGAGCTCAGGGAATAAAAAGAATGTTTCTCTCCAATAGTCCCCTGCCCTCGGTTCTTCAGTCTTCAATTATTCCTTCCCTATAAGCTTATTCCACTCAGCTTACAACTGTGGTTTTGCCTTTCTAGTTTTTAAAAACAAATGATTGCCTTCTCTTTGTCTTTTCAAATGATGCTTCATCCATTTTCTCCCACTCTCAAATGCAAAAACAATTTTAGAATCAATCAACAGCACAAGCCTCCAGCTGCCCCTCCTCTCTCCTTTTTCCTGGCCCCATGCATTCTAATTTGCCCACCCTCTCTGTGAGCATCCCTGAGCTCTGTGGGAGCCAAGATTTCCTCCTCGGAGTTCATCCTGCCTGACTCTGCAAAACTTCTCACCCAGGTGGCCATCTTCTTCTTGAAGCCTCCTTTTCCCTGGATTTTTGAATTGACACACCAGTAATCCCTTCCACTTCTCTATCTGCTTTTCTATCCTTGTCTCTCTCTTTCTTTAAAAGTTGAGATGTAGCTGGTTTATAGTGTTTCAGGTGTGCAGCAAGTGTGATTTAGTTTATACATATATATACACACACACATATATATTTACATATATATATTTAGTTATATATAGACACATATATAGATTTAGTTATGTATAGATTTAGTTTGTATGTATATTTATTCTTTTTCAGAAACTTTTCCATTATAGGTTATTACAAGACACTGAATATAGTTCCCTGTACTATACTGTAGGCCCTTGTTGCTTCTATCTTATGTATAGTGGTGCGTATTTGTTAATCCAAAATTCCTAATTTATCCCTCCTACTCTTTTTTAAAAATTTTTATTTATTTATTTGTTTTTTATTTTACTTTACAATACTGTATTGGTTTTGCATTACATTGACATGAATCCGCCACGGGTGTACATGAGTTCCCAATCCTGAACCCCCCTCCCACCTCTCTCCCCATATCATCTCTCTGGTTTGCTTTCTATGTCTGTGAATCTACTTCTGTTCTGTGAGGTGAGGTGAGGTGAGGTGAAGTCGCTCAGTCGTGTCCAACTCTTTGCGACCCCGTGGACTGTAGCCCACCAGGCTCCTCTGTCCATCTCCAGGCAAGAATACTGGAGTGGGTTGCCATTTCCTTCTCCAGCGGATCTTCCCGACCCAGGGATCGAACCCAGGTCTCCCGCATTGGAGGCAGACGCTTTAACCTCTGAGCCACCAGGGAAGACCACTTCTGTTCTGTATCAAGTGAAGTAAGCCAGGCAGAGAAAGACAAATGTCATATTGATATCATTTATATCATGATACAAATAAACTTAAACTTCTGTTCTGTAAATAAGTTTATTTGTACCATGATACAAATGATATCAATATGACATTTGTCTTTCTCTGCCTGGCTTACTTCACTTGATGTGATCATCTCTACATCCATCCATGTTGCTGCAAATGTTACCCTTTTTTTTTAATGTGTGAATAATCCTCTCCCTGTCCCTTGACTGACTTCTCTGCCTTTATAAGCTTCCCTTCTCTGAAGCCCCATCTTCTGTCCACAAAGCCTGGCTTTATGTTACTGTCCTGGTCTCCTCCATTCATCCTAATGCACCATTGTACATTCCACAACTTCATTTTCCAGCTTCTCTCCACCAGTCTGCTTTGCTCTTCCTTCTCTAGAACCTGGGCTAAATTACACCCATTTACACTCTGCAACCATTATGAGAGTGTCACAAGACTTCTCCTTCACCTTCTCTGTCTTTAGTTATGCTTTCCTCCTACTGAACACACCCATCCTTTCCTTGTTTGCTGGACAAACTCTTATTTATACGCTATGGAAAAATTCTTGAGGCTTTTAATAGCAGAGACTTTCCCTTAACATTAAAGACATAAATATAATACCTTTGTTCTTCATGCTTCCACCTCTTTCTTTCAGTTCAGTTCAGTTCAGTTCAGTTGCTCAGTCCTGTCCGACTCTTTGCGACCCCACGAATCGCAGCATGCCAGGCCTCCCTGTCCATCACCAACTCCCAGAGTTCACTCAAATTCACATCCATTGAGTCAGTGATGCCATCCAGCCATCTCATCCTCTGTCGTCCCCTTCTCTTCCTGCCCCCAATCCCTCCCAGCATCAAAGTCTTCTCCAATGAGTCAACTCTTCACATGAGGTCGCCAAAGTATTGGAGTTTCAGCTTTAGCTTCATTCCTTCCAAAGAAATCCCAGGGCTGATCTCCTTCAGAATGGACTGGTTGGATCTCCTTGCAGTCCAAGGGACTCTCAAGAGTCTTCTCCAACACCACACTTCAAAAGCATCAATTCTTCGGTGCTCAGCCTTCTTCACAGTCCAACTCTCACATCCATACATGACCACAGGAAAAACCATAGCCTTGACTAGATGGACCTTAGTCGGCAAAGTAATGTCTCTGCTTTTGAATATGCTATCTAGGTTGATCATAACTTTTCTTCCAAGGAGTAAGCGTCTTTTAATTTCATGGCTGCAGTCACCATCGGCAGTGATCTTGGAGCCCCAAAAAATAAAGTCTGACACTGTTTCCACTGTTTCCCCATCTATTTCCCATGAAGTATTGGGACCAGATGCCATGATCTTCGTTTTCTGAATGTTGAGCTTTAAGCCAACTTTTTCACTCTCCTCTTTTACTTTCATCTTTCTTTACTGCTTGTATATTATAATATGGTTGATTACAAGAGGGTATTTTCCTAGCTGCTATTTTATTTCCTTATGTAAGAGCTTTGTTCTCTTTTTATCCCTTGGAGCTGGAATAGAGCCTAATATATGGTACCTTTATCAACACATATATTTGCCTAAGTATTGTATATGTGTTGAAAACAAGACAAACATGAATTTTTGCATATTATGGTTCCCAGTGATAGAAAAAATAATACAAATGAAATTTCTAGTGTCAGCCTACTTTTGATTCATTTAATTCAATAGATATTTACTATATACTAACAATTAATAACTTGTCACTTGTATCAGCTTTGAAAGTAGAAATTTGAAGAAGAAGAACAAAATTGCTTCAGGAAAAGTGAATACATTGCAAGGATTTACATTAGATTTGTGGGTTATTTTTAGTTTTTAAAGTCCATTAAATTACACATTTTATCAGATTTTGTCTGAAACAGTTCATTAGACTTATAATCTGACACTTCATAAGTATTGCAAAGTAAAATAAAATAAAGAAAAAAGAAAAAATAATAAGCATCTTGATATAATATCACTTGTACTTTCATATGTGTCTTATATTTTTTAAGTTTTTTTTTTTCTTTGTTCATTTGTTAATTTTTGGCTATGCTGGTCTTCATTGCTGCCTGCAGGCTTGATATAATAAGCATCTTGATTGTACTTTCATATGTGTCTTATATTTTTTAAGTTTTTTTTTTTTCTTTGTTCATTTGTTAATTTTTGGCTATGCTGGTCTTCGTTGCTGCCTGCAGGCTTTTCTCTAGTTGCAGAGAGTAGCGGGTCCTCGCTAGCTGTGGTGCACAGCTTCTCATTGCAGGGGCTTCTCATTGCAGGGGCTTCTTTTGTAGTGAAGCAGACTCTAGACGCATAGGCTTCAGTAGTTGTAGCATTGTAGCATGTGGAATCTTTCTGGACCAGGGATCCAACCCATGTCCCCTTCACTGTCAAGCAGATTCTTATCCACTGTGCCACCAGAGAAGCCCTTTTCTTTCAATACAGCAGTACAGAAGCTGTTTGCTGGGTGTTATGCTTTATATATATATATGTGTGTGTGTATTCTAAATTTTTCCACCTTTCACTCATTCCCCAAAATATCATCCATCTTATGCACTCATTACTAAAATTATTGAAAGTGCTTTTCTTTGAATTAAACAAAATATATACTGAAAGTCTACATACTGTAAGTGATGAAATGTCATAAAATAAAATACCTAGGTAACATGTACTTTGGTTAAGAAATAGGACATGGCTAGCTCCACAGAAAGCACTCTTATAACCCTTCATAACCACTAACTCATGTCTTTCTGTTCCCTGAAGACAACTGTCATCATTGCATCTTGTACTATAGGTTAGTTTTGAAATGTGCACAATTCAAACTTCACAGGGTGGTCATATGGAGCTGGCCTATGCAAATGCTCCTCCAGGAAATACTCCTTGTTGGTACCAGGAGTGTGCTCAAGGAGACCTCTCACTGTGGCCCTTTGCAGGGTCTGCCTCAACTTTTGAGCCATGGCCACATTATTTTTGGCAATAGCCTATGTGCTACATCAGGTGGCAGTAGCTTCAAGTCGAGCCCTTCTTGGAGAATGTACGCACTCAGGCGCTTCAGCTGTGTCCAGCTCTTTGTGACCCCATATACTGTAGCCTGCTAGGTTCCACTGTCCATAGCATTCTCCAGGCAAGAATACTGGAGTGGTCACCACGCCCTCCTCCAGGGGATCTTCCTGACCCAGCGATTGAACCTGCATCATTTATGTCTCCTACATTGCCAGGAGGGTTCTTTACTACTAGCACCACCTGGGAAGTGGAGCACAGGCAATTACTGCACAAGTTAGTGGCACGAGGGGCCCGCTGTTTCTTCTCTAAGCAGAGGCACCAGTGGTCAGTCTTGACTCCAGAGCTCCCAGGGGCAGAAAGGTTGCCGGATATGCATTGTGCTCTGAGGTCTCCCTTCATTCCACCCAGCGCCCTCTTGTCCTTCTCCTGTGTCACCCCTGGAAAAACTGTTTTAACACAGAATCTATTTTTGGCCTTTATCATTTTGTTCAATATCATGTTACTCTCCTGATGTTGAACATTTGGGTCATTTTTCCTTTGGACTATTATAAATAAAAATGCCATGAACATATTACAATGTTCTGTGGATTTATGTTTTCAGTTCTTTGGGCAGGTCTACATTTCTGAATGGAACTTTTGGGTTTTACTGATCTCAAACAAGCAACATAGGAGAATTCCAGTTGCTTCATATCCATACCACTGTTTTAAATAGATGGTATGGAAGCATGTCTCATTTTCTTATAGGCCAGTAATGTTCAGCACCTTTTTAATGTCTGCTGCCAAGTCACTTCAGTCGTGTCCGACTCTGTGCGACCCCATAGACAGCAGCCCACCAGGCTCCCCCATCCCTGGGATTCTCCAGGCAGGAACACTGGAGTAGGTTGCCATTTCCTTCTCCAATGCAGGAAAGTGAAAAGTGAAAGTGAAGTCGCTCAGTCGTGTCCGACCCTCAGCGACCCCACGGACTGTAGCCTTCCAGGCTCCTCCGTCTATGGGATTTTCCAGGGAAGAGTACTGGAGTGGCGTGCCATGTCTATTTTCCATTTATTTATCTTCTGTTCACATATTTTGTCCATTTTCATTATATTGTTCAACTTTTTTTTTTTTTAACCTTATTTTACTTTACAATACTGTATTGGTTTTGCCATACCTCAACATGAACCTGTCACGGGTGTACACATGTTCCCAATCCTGAACCCCCCTCCCACTTCCCTCCCCATACCATCTTTCTGGGTCATCCAGTGCACCAGCTCCAAGCATCCTGTATCCTGCATCGAA
>SJYT01027825.1:74032-90204 GCA_006410635.1 Cephalophus harveyi | reverse complement strand
TACAGGAGACAGGGATCAAGACCATCCCCATGGAAAAGAAATGCAAAAAAGCAAAATGGCTGCCTGGGGAGGCCTTACAAATAGCTCTGAAAGGAAGAGAAGTGAAAAGCAAAGGAGAAAAGGAAAGATATGAGCATCTGAATGCAGAATTCCAAAGAATAGCAAGGAGAGACAAGAAAGCCTTCCTCAGCAATCAATGCAAAGAAATAGAGGAAAACACCAAAATGGGATAGACTAGAAATCTCTTCAAGAAAATTAGAGATACCAAGGGAACATTTCATGCAAAGATGGGTTCGATAAAGGACAGAAATGGTATGGACCTAACAGAAGCAGAAGATATTGAGAAGAGGTGGCAAGAATACATAGAAGAACTGTGCAAAAAAGATCTTCATGACCAAGATAATCACGATGGTGTGATCACTCACCGAGAGCCAGACATTCTGGAATGTGATGTCAAGTGGGCCTTAGAAAGCATCACTATGAACAAAGCTAGTGGAGGTGATGGAATTCTAGTTGAGGTATTTCAAATCCTGAAAGATGATGCTGTGAAAGTGGTGCACTCAATATGCCAGCAAATTTGGAAAGCTCAGCAGTGGGCACAGGACTGGAAAATCTCAGTTTTCATTCCAATCCCACAGAAAGGCAATGCCAAAGAATAAGTCAGAATAGGCCTATTTAAATTTTTATATATTTAAACTGGTTAATTTTATGCTATGTGCATTTCATCACAATAAAATTATAAAAAATACAACATAAATCACAGCCATTTAAGTTTACTTCCCATAAGTCCAGAGAAGGCAATGGCAACCCATTCCAGTACTCTTGCCTGGAAAATCCCATGGGCAGAGGAGCCTGGTAGGTCTGCAGTCCATGGAGTCGCTAAGAATCATACAGGACTGAGTGACTTCACTTTCACTTTTCACTTTCATGCATTGCGAAGGAAATGGCAACCCACTCCAGTGTTTTTGACTGGAGAATTCCAGGGATGGCGGAGCTTGGTGGGCTGCCGTGTATGGGGGTCTCACAGAGTCGGACACAACTGAAGCTACTTAGCAGCAGCAGCAGTAGCAGCAGCCCATAAGTCCATGAGTTAACTGTGCTCTCCTTTTGATCTGTGCTGGGCTCCACTAAGTTTAAATTTGTGTGCCTGTGTTTACCAGTGGATCAAGTAGGTGACTTGACTTATGTGGGATTAATTTTTTCACATCTGTGCTTTCCTCGGACAATCAGGTTGGTTTAGGTGTATCTTTTTATGTCTCATCTCCAGCAAACTAGTCTGGACTTTGACTCAGGATGGAGACAGGAGTCTAAAAAGAGACTGAAAGTCTGTAAAGCTGCTGAGCATTGGGTTCAGAATTGTAATATCATTGCCACCATGTTCTAGTAGTCCCAGTCAGTCACGATAATAACCTAGTTTCAGGAGGTAGGGAAACGGACTCCACAATTTGAAGACAGAAACTTCAAAATCATCTGAAAAGAATGAACAGAAGGAGTTTGCTAACAACCTACCAAAATGATCAATTATCTTTCAATGTTTTCTAACATATAAATTGTGCTGTCCTGTGCTTTCTCAGTTGCTCATTGTGTCCAACTCTTTGTGACCCCATGAACTGTAGCCCATCAGGCTCCTTTGTTCAAGGTATTTTCCAGGCAAGAATACTGGAGTAAGCTGTCATTTCCTTCTTCAGGGATCTTCCCCACTCAGGGATTGAACCCATGTTTCTTGGGTTTCCTGCATTGGCAGGCTGATTCTTTATGACTGCATCACCTGAGAAGCCCTCTTACAGAGAGAGTTCATGTAATATAATTAGTTTTTTGAATATTGTTGAAGAAATTATGCATCTGTTTGTCACATCATTTTACTTAAAGAATTATGTATGCCAATTTTCATATACATTCTAACTATGTCATTCACTTAGACATGTATATTATATTCATAAAATATTAATAAGTATATTCAAAGTAAACATGTTATAGATAAATTTATATTAGAAATACATTTATTATAGAACATATAATTCATATAATACATATTCTACATGAAGGATATCATTTTCACATTATCTATATGCACATTTAACTTATAATGTGAGTCCTCTATAATTAACATGCAAAATTCTAATACCATTTGTATTTTCAATTCATTCCCTCTTTCAATTCATTTTACTCGATAATCTCAGAGCAGAATTTGAGCAGTCTATTATGCTAAAAAATGAAGTGTTCTGATAAAATGAATATATTATTCTGTTCATTTTCAGTAAGTTTCTTCACCCCAATACTTGAAAAATAATAATGCTATTATTTGTGCTTTGTCACACCAAAAACACTGTTCATCTTAGAGCCTTTACACTGGCTATTCTCTCTGTCTGCAAAGATCTTTTCATAGATAAGATGCTGGTAACTTCTTCACTTCTTCAAGCATTTGCTAAAGAATTGCATTACAATGAAATTTAATTATACTATTTCATTTAAATGATCACCATTGAGGTGAAGTTTTACTCCATCAGGATTTTTCAGTTCTGGGCTCTGGTGTCATTTGAAGATAGATAATCTTTGTTGTGGAGAAAGAAATGGCAACCCACTCCAATATTCATGCCTAGAGAATCCCGTGGACAGAGGAGCCTGGTGGACTATTGTCCATAGGGTAGAACACAGTCGGACAGGACTGAAGCGACTTAGCATTCATGCATGCATTGGAAAAGGAAATGGCAACCCACTCCAGTATTCTTGCCTGGAGAATCCCAGGGACAGAGGAGCCTCGTGGGCTGCTGCTTATGGGGTTGCACAAAGTCAGACACGACTGAAGAGACTTAGCAGCAGCAGCAGCAATTCTTTGTTGTGGGGTCAGCTCTCTGCATTGTATTGAAAGTGAAAGTGAAAGTCGCTCAGTCCTGTCCAACTCTTTGCAACCTCATGGACTATACTGTCCATGGAATTCTCTAAGCCAGAATACTGGAGTGGGTAGCCTTTCCTTTTTCCAGGAGATCTTCCCAACCCAGAGATCGAACCCAGGTCTCCTACATTGCAGGAGGATTCTTTACCAACTGAGCTATCAGGGAAGACCAATTAATAGGATGCTAAATCATATCCCTGGACTCCAAATATTAGATGACAGTAATGTTCCCCACACAAAAATTGTGGCAATGAAAAATGCTTTTAGGTATTGGCAAATATCCCCTGGGGGCCTGGTAGAAACATCCCTTTCCTTCTCAACACATACACATGGTGGAGACCATTGTAGTAGGTTATAATGCATGTATCAACGTTTTCTCCAATTGAAAATAACTCTGGAATTAGAGATATTTGAGTGACAACATTATGAATAAGAATTCACAGAATTTAATTTTTGATAACCTGATCTAAAGAAATAGCATTCCACTTTGCATTTTCAAAAGACACAAAATGAGATCTGATGCAGAAGTCAGAATAAAAATAATTTCCAATTTTTTTTCCCCTTACATTCTTACAATGAGGAGGCTAGTGGCTAGTTTTATACATAAACATAATGGTTACTATTTGGATATTTTATTTTCATCAGTCATAATGTTAAATGCATAATTAATTTATCTGGAAGAATAAATAGATTATTATAAATCTCCAAATGAAATAACATTTTCAGGTATTTTTATAAGTAAATGTGAAAATGAAAATGGTCTCAATTACTGCCTAAGCAAGCAAAATAGTTTAAAAGCAACCAAAGATTTAATAGCTAATGGCTGTATATGCTACATGATGCGTTGTACATTGAGAAGGAGAATCAATCCATATAATCTGAATCCACAGAAAATCTACATAAATTGCTCATTTAACAGATAATTTATTAAAATTTTCTGTAGATTACAATTGATGTTCCACTGTCTTTTCTACCTAATGTAAGAAATTCATAGATTATGTAAATATATGTGAGTCATATCTTTGAAAATAAAGCAGATACTTTGTTTTAATCTTTATACTCACAGGAGCTAGTAAAATTGTAACACAATTATGACTCAATAAATAGTTGCAGAATCAATTTGTTTTGATGTAGGTGATACATTTTGCCTGCCTTAAAATTGTACTTTATGTTATTTAATTCTTCCCTCTTAAAGTATACTTAGAACTCAAAATTATGTAAAAAAGTTCACCTGAATTTCCTAAAAAGGTAACTTAATAACTTTCTCTTTGATCCATTCTTCTTTTACTCATGGGCTACACCCTGGACATTCAGTCGCCTTGTATTGGCTCTGCTATCGATCTCATCACGCTCTAAGTTATTTTTGTCTAGACTTCTGTTGCCATTAGACTGCCTTTTAACTTTTCCGATATCATCAGTATTCACCTTTACCTTCTCAAATATTTTACTGAAAAGCCCAAACAGAGTTCAACCAGTGTTTTCAACAAAAGCAATGCGGAGTACACATATATCTACAATAATATATAAATGTGTAAACTAAATGTCTACAATTATCTCATGAGTCATAAGAAGGCAATGTTTTTCTAATATCCTTATAACTGTATACACACACACATACACACACACACAAGTCTATAATATCCTTGTGGTTCATTAGAATAATTCCCTAACTATTCACTATCTCCTCGTTGGAGTTAACACTCATCCCACATGATTTGTTTGACAGATGAATTGTGAGTCAAAGTGGTAAAGGGTCACTTCAGAACCAAATATAAAAGGTATTGTATATTTCAACTCGGCCTTCTTGTTCTTGGTCCCCACCATAAGAACAAGTGTCTGATGTAATGCCTTTCCTTGATTCTATATTATGGAAAGAGTAGATAGGTTGAGCCAAATCAAGCCTACCTCAGGTGAGTCTAGCAGAGATTAGAAGACACAGAGTTTTCAAAAAACCTCTTGCAAAGCAAGGAAGAAGTACTGGAGCTTTGAGATTATTTTTATACTGTGTATCTTCATAGAAGCAAACTAACATAAATACTCAATAGGTTATTTTAGTCTTGCCTCACTATTCCAGAATTTCCTTCCCTATTCAAGTAAATTATACCAAGCTAAAAATTCAGGATTGTATATTTTTCATGCATATCAAATCCAGAGGTTAAGTAGGTCCAGAATTAGTATTTCAGCAGCTAAATAATGCCATGTAGGGCCAAGCTCCTTTTATATTTCCTTCATTTCCTAGTAGCATATTGGATTTCCACATTCAAGCTTGTCCACTTATGGTCACTGATGGCTATGACAGTTACATCAATCATGTTCCTACTCAAAAGCATGAAGAGGGATAAGTGAATTTTTCTCATGCTTTTGTTCTTTGCAGTGGCAAGAAACCCCCCAACACCAAACAAATCCATCCCCCTCCAAAAAAAAAAAAAAAAATTCTGGAGGAATCTCAACAGACTTTAATTCACACAGTATCAGTCAGATCTTCCCATAGTTATTCCTAAATCAATTACTGAGAGAAAAAAAAAAAAAAATGTAATTTTCTTTAAAGTTTTAAGCTATTAAGACTTAGCTCTTCCTTGATTTTCCTGGTTTAAGGGAGAGTAGATAAAGTCAAGTTTGAAAGTTGTAGACAGGAAGGTAAGCTGCTAATCACTTTTTTTTTTTTTTTTTAATTAAAAGCTAGGTTTATAGAAAGCAATAGCATCTCCTTTTTAGAGACACAAAAAAGTTATAGAACCATACTGTTTTCTTACATTTTTCTAAATGCCAGTGATTTTTTTTTTAACCTACCACACTTATGATTACAATGTTAGGAAAATTATATAAAGTAAACATGTCTTGAACAGTGCTACATTTTTTATTAAAATTTAATGAAAAGTTCTGAAATGCACAACCTGGCACAGCTTGTATGTTTTGCTAAGCATATTCTTCAGAAAAGTAAAACAAATCATTATGGAAAATATTCATCTACTTTTCTGTTTTGACTTGGGTATTGTATTGATATATTCAAGCTGTCATAACTAATTTCCACTGACTGTGTTACTTATAAAACATAAATTTCTTTTGTCATAGCTCTAGAGACTGGAGGTCCAAGATCAAAGACCAACAACAATGTCGGTTTCTCCTGAGTCTTTTCTCCTTGACTTGCAGATGGCCACTTTCTCTTGGTGTTCTCATATGTCCTTTTTCCTGTGTATACTTCTTTCTGATCTGTCTCTTCTTATAAGAACACAGCCAGATTGGAATTGGATTCCACACTTATAACCTCATTTAACTTTACCCTCTTTAAGATGCTATCTCCAAATACAATCACATCGCACGTTAGGACCTCAACATATGAATTTTAGGAGAAAACAGCTGAGTCAATAACAGATATGTTTCTCTAGGACGATAGAAGTTGCTATCCTCCTCTAAGGGTTTTTTTTTTTTTTTTTCTTTTGCCTTGTTTTCATATTCCAAATGTTATTTTGTTAGCCTGGATTTTTTTCTACAATTATAAAAATACAAATACAATTTTAAAATATATTTCCACCTATCAGATGTTACCTATGATCACAAAGTGTAATTTTTCAGCCCTTCATTAAAGGTGTTATGATGCTGAGAAAAACCTTTCAGATATCAGAGTTTTAGCCTTGAATAACCTCGATGACTACTAATCAGTCTGGATTTTTTTTTCAACACTGTTTTTTTAATAATTTAAAGCATTTAGGATAAAGTGCATGAAACAACTTCTTTCAAAATCAATTTGTTAAGAATGAAATGCACAAAATATACTCAAAATTAAAATTATAAAACCAGTGCTTTCCTTCTGACTGCATTCAGCCATAAAATATTAAGTGGAATATTAAGAATAACAATTAAAGAGCTTAGCTTTTAAGCTGTCTGGTGATGTGTAAGATTCAGTTCTGTATTGCCTATTAGAAAAATTACTCAAGGTGGCTTTAGCTATTCTAAGTGAATATAGAACTGCCTGCTCAGCCACAGTGGCAGAAAGTACTTAATGAGTACTAAAAGTTCTACATTTTCATTTTGGAAAAACTATTTTGTAATTTTTCCGAGGTGAGTTTATTTAATTGGAATAAAATTTAAAGTGATATTATACTTAAAATAAATCATTACAAATAAAATGTTCTTAACCCTGGAAACATTTGAAAAGTTATTTTCAATGTCTCTTTTCTAGGACAGTCAATCACATAAAAATACTCATTTATTTAAAGTTCCTAATGAATAGTAATAGGAAATAAATCCATAGAAGATATCTAAATTATAAGAAAACCACTGCTGGTTTGAGACAAAGTCCATAAGAAACAGCAAAGCATTATGAAACAAATTATGTCTTTTTTTTTTATTAAAGGCAGTTTATTATGTGATTTTTAATAAAAGGTATGCTGTAAGTGGAAATGAGGTAATTGAAGGTAGAGACCTCTTAGTAACTGACTGCTCAGCTCTGCAAGGTGAGAAGGATACAGCCAGCATAAGAAGTGAGAAGGAAAAAAGAAAACAAAAAACCTTTCTTCTTAATGAAAACTGCTGGCTGCAACATGAACATGGGATTTTATTTCAGTTTATGTGAATTTTTTCTTTCATTGGTAATATTAACTCTTCAGAAAATAACATGCCATTCTGTGGTAGCACAGCTTTCCTTTTCTGTCTTGTAAGTAAAAGAGCTCTGGGATCAAGGTGATAAGAGTCTTTATCGAGTGCTTTAGAAGTCTAGGAAATAAGGGGTGGTATAATCGTGGCCCTCCAGGAGTGCTGTGGTGAAAAAAAAAAAAAGCACAACAAAACTCCAGTACATCAGCTCTGGTGGTTGTATTTCACTAGATTCTAGTTTCAATGAGGTCAGACAACAGTAATTTGTTATGTGGGTCATGGCAGAATCCTTCTAAACACTACAAACAATGACTCTTTTGTCAATAGGCTGTATTACAAACTTGAGAGCTATTGTGCCAAATTCTGCCACTCAGCATTATAACAGCTTTTCATCTTGCCTTTTTTTCCCTTACTTTATAATAAAAGAGAATAAAACACACTAATAAAAGGTAAGGCTTGTTCTCAGTTTTTTAAATATACATTTTACTTTGCAGACATTATAAGAAATGAACATCACAAGAATGGACAAGTTTTAGAATGTGTTTTAAGACAGGAATATAATACAGCAGAAAGTTATATTAATAATTCAGTTCATTTATATTATTATTTCCTCACAAGTAAAGTTCTCTAAGTCTATTCTTTCTTTTTCATCTAAATAAATATGTATCTGTTAAAAAAAAAAAAACTGGAAAAGGTAATTTGTCCTCAAAATTGTAAACTAATGTAATACAATGAACAATGATTTTCCAATTATCTGGATCAATATTGGTAGATCTTTCAATTGTTATTAGTATTGTTACTCTAAATTTCCTAACTTAAAATTCTTACAATTCCTGGACACGACTGAGCAACTTCACTTTCACTTTTCACTTTCATGCATTGGAGAAGGAAACGGCAACCCACTCCAGTGTTCTTGCCTGGAGAATCCCAGGGATGGCAGAGCCTGGTGGGCTCTTGTCTATGGGGTCGCACAGAGTCGGACACGACTGAAGTGACTTAGCAGCAGCAGCAGCAGCAGCATACTGTATTGGTGTTTTTCTTTCTGGCTTACTTCACTCTGTATAATTGGCTCCAGTTTCATCCATCTCATTAGAACTGATTCAAATGTATGCTCTTAAGTCTCCTTTTTCCTCATCCATTCATAAAACAAAGAGAAAGAGCCAGGGAATTTCTACAGTCTCTTCAAATACTAATACACTTTATATGGTATTTTTTCTATACTATCTTCACTTAATAAATCTGTATAGCAACCCCTGTTCACACACACACACAAAATGTGACCATACACACACTAACAGATAAACTATAGTAGATAATGGACTGGGTTTCAAATTGTGGATATCCTACTCTTATTGTTCTGGGAAAAAAAAAAAAGATACGAGGTCAAAAAGATTAGGTTTTGAAATTTTTTGTGTTGTAACTTTGAGAACAAGAAGGTTAACACAGACAAACTGCAAAAAAATGCTTTTCTCAAAAATCTGTAAAAATAAATAAAGAAAAAGACAACCTTGTTTTCAACAAGTCATGATGCCTGGAGGCAAAAATCTTAGACAAGATGTTAAACAAAGGTCATTTGTTGTTTTAAGATTCAAAGATACTGTACTTTCCTTGTTCTCTGAAATCTACATTAAATTTTAAATTATCTGCTTATAGTAGGTACATTTTATATATTTGTACTTGAAAAATTAACTCCAGTTTTAAGAATTCATTGAGAATAAGTTTTGCAAAACAAATAGACATCAAGCAGCTGTTGAGTTGGCCCAAAAGTTTGTAACCCCAACAAACTTTTGGGCAATTCCCTAGTACTTACCATATCAAAATTTCAATAATAATAGTTTTTTTCTATTAAAATCATTTTCAAAGATCAGACATTTGGTAATGAAGTATTAAAATGTGAGCACATATTTATAATACTGTGCTATTTATACTACATAACACATAGCAGCAGAGAAGTATTGGGATTGCCCAGTTTTAAACATGTGTGCTCACATTCTAACACTTGTCATTAGAAAATGTCTGATCTTTGAAAATGATTTTAATAGAAAAATCAATTATTATTGAAAATTTTAATATGTTTAAGTACTTTAGTAAGTAATTTGAAAACATCTCTTGAGAAACCTATATGCAGGACAGGAAGCAACAGTTAGAACTGGACATGGAACAACAGACTGGTTCCAGATAGGAAAAGGAGTGCATCAAGGCTGTATATTGTCACCCTGCGTATTTAACTTATATGGAGAGTACTTCACGAGAAATGCTGGGCTGGAAGAAGCACAAGCTGGAATCAACATTTCTGGAAGAAATATCAATAACCTCAGATATGCAGATGACACCACTCTTATGGCAGAAAGTGAAGAGGAACTAAAAACCTCTTGATGAATGTGAAACAGGAGAGTGAAAAAGTTGACTTAAAGCTCAACATTCAGAAAATGAAGATCACGGCATCCAGTCCCATCACTTCATGGCAAATAGATGGGGAAACAGTGGGAACAGTGTCAGACTTTATTTTTTGGGCTCCAAAATCACTGCAGATGGTGACTGCAGCCATGAAATTAAAAGATGCTTATTCCAAAAGGAAAGTTATGACAAGCTTAGATAGCATGTTGAAAAACAGAGACATTACTTTGCCAACAAAGGTCTGTCTAGTCAAGGCTATGGTTTTTCCTGTGATTATGTATGGATGTGAAAGTTGGACTGCGAAGAAGGCTGAGCACTGAAGAATTTATGTTTTTGAACTGTGGTGTTGGAGAAGACTCTTGAGAGTCCCTTGGACTGCAAGGAGATCCAACCAGTGCATTCTAAAGATCAGCTCTGGGATTTCTTTGGAAGGAATGATGCTAAGGCTGAAACTCCAGTACTTTGGCCACCTCATGTGAAGAGTTGACTCATTGGAAAAAACTCTGATGCTGGGAGGGTTTGGGGGCAGGAGGGGAAGGGGACGACAGAGGATGAGATGGCTGGATGGCATCACTGACTTGATGGACGTGAATCTGAGTGAATTCCGGGAGTTGGTGATGGACAGAGAGGCCTGACGTGCTGTGATTCATGGGGTCGCAAAGAGTCGGACACGAATGAGCGACTGAACTGAACTGAACTGATGAATGCTCCTCTATATTTTCTTGGTGGCTCCTCTCTTATCTCTTCAACCCTTCCCTTCCCTGATTAGTAACTGTGTGAATCTGTCCTTTGGGACTCAGGGAGAATCATGGAGGCTGGAGTCTGTTCTCTGCAAACAAGGAACAGTGCACTCAGGCTTCCATAACCAGGAGCCACACAGGGTCTTACCAGCTTCACCCTAATTATTAGATTAATATTATTTTATAAATAAACACAGTTATTCTGTTTTTAAAGGATTCAGAGTATTTCAAATATTGTTAACAATATTCTTATTTTTAAAAAAAGTTAAGCTCTCAATATACTTTCACTCAAAGATCAAAACCATTTTAATATTTAGCTGATCTTGCATTAAACTTTCAGCTACAAATATTTGATGAGCATCATATATAATTTAATTAGCCTACATAATACATTTAAATTATTATAAAGATAATTTTATTTCAACTATTTTTAAGCTACAGATTTTTTCCGTTGTGAATTTCTTGGCTAAAACATCTAAGAAATGAGACTGCTATCTATTTTTGACTGGGTACTATCTCCCTAAATTTATTTTACTTTTTACTATCCTTGTACCCCTCAGGGAGATATTTTAATTCCATGGCAGGGTTCCAGCATGTATATTTAATTTATACTATGGGTTATAATCTCCTTGCAGTCCATTCTGAAGGAGATCAGCCCTGGGATTTCTTTGGAAGGAATGATGCTAAAGCTGAAACTCCGGTACTTTGGCCACCTCATGTGAAGAGCTGACTCATTGGAAAAGACTTTGATGCTGGGAGGGATTGGGGGCAGGAGGAGAAGGGGACGACAGAGGATGAGATGGTTGATTGGCATCACGGACTCGATGCATGTGAGTCTGAGTGAACTCCGGGAAATGGTGGTGGACAGGGAAGCCTCGCGTGCTGTGATTAATGGGGTTGCAAAGAGTCGGACACGATTGAGCGACTGAACTGAACTGATGGGTTACAATCTAAGGTACATTAATTGTCTTCTGATTTTTTTTTTTTTTCTATCTTCTGTTTGGAAAAGCTCAGAAACTTTTAGAACCAAGAGGAGGTTAAAAAAAATAAGGTGTTCAGATTATTTTTGAGAAAAATTACATACCCCTATCTTTTTGGAGCATATCTTTATTTGTGTCACTGCAAGATCCTCCAACGTTGTGTTTTACTTATTCAACTCTAGAATTAGCTACCTCTAAAGATTCCTGGTTCTCTTTATTTGAGAATGGTATGCAGAAAGTAAGAAATGGGTTCTGGATGTGCTTGCTGCTACTGGCATGTCACTGCTTTAAAGCCCTCTCAGTAGAATGAATCAGGAAATACATGTATGCATTCCTACATATCTATAATTATATATGTATGTTACCTTTTGTATTAATATTAAAAAGATTTGAAGTGGGTTGGTCTTATCTTTTTTCCTTCTGTATCATAACTTCCTTCTCCCTCAGTGAGAACTCTATCTCCCACCATATAATCTCCACCTAACACTTCTTCAACTTCAATACACATGTATAGTAGATTCTGAAGTGTTAAATCACACTACTAATGATAAGCATATTTAACGTTTAAATATCATTCCCAAATAGCTGTTCCACTGTATCTATGCAATTATTCATTTAATGCATCTGTAGAAAGACAAACTGGTTGCTTGATTTTTGTTATTATTAATAAGTAAATTTTCTATAAACATGCACATGAGCTGACTCATTGGAAAAGACCCTGATGCTGAGAAAAAAATGAGGGCAAGAGAAAGGAAAGAGAGAGGATGAGATGGTTGAATGGCATCACCAACTCAATGGACATGAGTTTGAGCAAATTCCAGGAAATAGTGAAGGACAAGTAAGCCTGGCATGCTGCAGCTCATGGGCTCACAAAGAGTAAGACACAACTTAGCGAATGAACAACAACAACACATGCACATATAGGTTGTTGTGTGAAAATAATTTTCATGCAACTATCCAGGAGCATGACTACAACACTGTGTGCAAATCTATACTTAATTTTATAATAAGTATCAAATGACACTTCTAATAATACTTGCTGACATTCTATATTGTCAATCTTTTTGAATTTTGGTTTCATTTTAATAGTATGCAAAAATATCTCATTGTTTCCTCAATTTACACATTCTTAGTGACAATCACAAAGAAAAGCAATGCCAAAAGACTCTTGAGAGTCCCCTAGATTGCAAGGAGATCCAACCAGTCCATTCTAAAAGAGATCAGTCCTGGATGTTCTTTGGAAGGAATGATGCTAAAGCTGAAACTCCAGTACTTTGGCCACCTCATGTGAAGAGTTGACTCATTGGAAAAGACTCTGATGCTGGGAGAGATTGGGGTCAGGAAGAGAAGAGGACGACAGAGGATGAGATGGCTGGATGGCATCACTGACTCGATGGACGTGAGTTTGAGTGAACTCCAGGAGTTGGTGATGGACAGGGAGGCCTGGCATGCTGCGATTCATGGGGTCGCAAAGAGTTGGACACGACTGAGCGACTGGATGGAACTGAACTGCACAATTGCACTCATCTCACACACTAGTAAAGTAATGCTCAAAATTCTCCAAGCCAGGCTTCAGCAATACATGAACCATGAACTTCCAGATGTTACAAGACCTTCTAGAACTAACACCCAAAAAAGATGTCCTTTTCATTATAGGGGATTGGAATGTAAAAGTAGGAAGTCAAAAACACCTGGAGTCACAGGCAAATTTGGCCTTGGTGTACGGAATGAAGCATGTCAAACGCTAACAGAGTTTTACAAAGAAAACGCACTGGTCATAGCAAAGACCTTCTTGCAACAATTCAAGAAAAGACTCTACACATGAACATCACCAGATGGTCAACACCGAAATCAGATTGATTATATTCTTTGTAGCCAAAGATGGACAAGCTCTATACAGTCAGCAAAAACCAGACAAGAAGCTGACTGTGGCTCAGATCATGAACTTCTTATTGCCAAATTCAGACTTAAATTGAAGAAAGTAGGGAAAACCACTAGACCATTCAGGTATGACCTAAATGAAATCCCTTATGATTATACAGTGGAAGTGAGAAATAGATTTAAGGGGCTAGATCTGATAGACAGAGTGCCTGATGAACTATGCATGGAGGTTCATGACATTGTACAGGAGACATGGATCAAGACCATCCCCATGGAAAAGAAATGTAAAAAAGCAAAATGGCTGCCTGAGGAGGCCTTACGAATAGCTATGAAAAGAAGAGAAGTGAAAAGTAAAGGAGAAAAGGAAAGATATGTGCATCTGAATGCAGAGTTCCAAAGAATAACAAAGAGAGATAAGAAAGCCTTCCTCAGCAATCAATGCAAAGAAATAGAGGAAAACAACATAATGGGAAAGACTAGAGATCTCTTCAAGAAAATTAGAGATACCAAGGGAATATTTCATGCAAAGATGGGCTCGATAAAGGACAGAAATGGTCTGGACCTAACAGAAGCAGAAGATATTAAGAAGAGGTGGCAAGAATATACAGAAGAACTGTACAAAAAAAGATCTTCATGACCAAGATAATCACAATGGTATTATCACTCACCTAGAACCAGACATCCTGGAATGTGAGGTCAAGTGGGCCTTAAAAGCATCACTACAAACAAAGCTAGTGGAGATGATGGAATCCCAGTTGAGCTGTTTCAAATCCTGAAAGATGATGCTGTGAAAGTGCTGCACTCAATCTGCCAGAAAATTTGGAAAACTCAGCAGTGGCCACAGGACTGGAAAAGGTCAGTTTTCATTCCAATTCCAAAGAAAGGCAGTGCCAAAGAATGCTCAAACTACCGCACAATTGCACTCATCTCACACGCTAGTAAAGTAATGCTCAAAATTCTCCAAGCCAGGCTTCAGCAATACATGAACTGTGAACTTCCAGATGTTCAAGCTGGTTTTAGAAAAGGCAGAAGAACAAAAGATTAAATTTCCAACATCAACTGGATCATCGAAAAAGCAATGAGTTCCTGAAAAATATTTATTTCTGCTTTATTGATTATGCCAAAGCCTTTGACTGTGTGGATCACAACAAACTGTGGAAAATTCTGAAAGAGATAGGAATATCAGACCACCTGACCTGCCTCTTGAGAAACCTATCTGCAGGTCAGGAAACAACAGTTAGAACTGGACATGGAACAACAGACTGGTTCCAAATCGGAAAAGGCGTACATCAAGGCTATATATTGTCACCCTGCTTATTTAACTTACATGCAGAGTACATCATGAGAAATGCTGGGCTGGAAGAAACACAAGCTGGAATCAAGATTGCCAGGAGAAATACCAAAAACCTCAGATATGCAGATGACACCACCCTTATGGCAGAAAGTGAAGAGGAACTAAAAAACCCCTTGATGAAATTGAAAGAGGAAAGTGAAGATGTTGGCTTAAAGCTCAACATTCAGAAAACTAAGATCATGGCATCTGGTCCCATCACTTCATAGGAAATAGATGTGGAAACAGTGGAAATAATGTCAGATTTTTTTGTGTGTTCCAAAATTGCTGCAGATGGTGATTGAAGCCATGAAATGAAAAGATGCTTATTCCTTGGAAGGAAAGTCATGACCAACCTAGACAGCATATTCAAAATAGAGACATTATTTGCCAACAAAGGTCAGTCTAGTCAAGGCTATGGTTTTTCCAGTGGTCATTTATGGATGTGAAAGTTGGACTGTGAAGAAGGCTGAGCACCGAAGAATTGATGCATTTGAACTGTGGTGTTGGAGAAGACTCTTGAGACCCTTGGACTGCAAGGAGATCCAATCAGTTCATCCTAAAGGAGATCAGTCCTGGTTGTTCACTGGAAGGACTGATGCTGAAGCTGAAGCTCCAATACTTTGGCCACTTCATGAAAAGAGTTGACTCATTGGAAAAGACCCTGATGCTGGGAGGAATTGGAGGCAGGAGGAGAAGGTGACAACAGAGGATGAGATGGTCGGATGGCATCACTGATTCGGTGGACATGAGTTTGAGTAAACTCTGGGAGTTGGTGATGGAAAAGGAGGTCTGGAGTGCTGTGATTCACAGGGTCTCAAAGAGTCAGACATGACTGAGCAACTGAACTGAGCTGAAGTGCTCAGTTTAATTTGCTGTTATAGTAATTTTAAAAATTTGATTATTATATTTCATTTTTAAATATCCTATATTAATCTTCTAGGTTTTTCTTTGTGACTTTTGTCTTAACATTTTAATGAATACTGTTTCCTTACACTGTTTTAAGCTGTCATTTAAAAAATATGTAATCCCAGAAGACACCATATTTTATTCCTGCTCTAATTCATGGTGCTTTATTTCATTAAATTAATACTAATTGCACTCCAGTAATATCTTTACTAATAATAACTCTCTATAGTTACTAATAATAACTATCTTTTGAAATAATCTTAGAGCTTATCTGAAAGTGACTTCTTCCAGAGGGTTTCCAATAGATTCAGTGAAGCACTTTTGAATGCTACATTGTAGGCTCTATATAATTAATTTTATGATCTTTACAACTTTCACGAAAGTTAATTCTTAATAGATCATCAATATAAAATATAAAATTCCAAAATTTATAGAGAGAAAAATAGGAA